>PVJH01006203.1:0-104150 GCA_004026705.1 Nesogale talazaci
ATATCTGCTCCCTTCGGCCCCTCTTGATCACGCATGCTGGTGTGCTTCTTCCATGTTGGCTTTGCTGTTTCTGAGCTGAATGGCGACTCGATTCTCTTCACGTCTTTGAGACTCCAGGCATTCAATCATTTGGTAGCTGGGCACCATCGTTTCTTCTACTCTGTTTGCTTCTGTATCCATTTGTCTTCAGTGATATCGGGAGTCAATTGGTCCATTGATTTTGATTTTTTCTTTGATACCTGATTGTTTCAGCACCTCATTATCGCACAGGCAAGTGATCTTCTCTTATGGTGGGTTTTGTTGCTTCTGAGGTAGATGGCTGCTTGTTTATGCTCAAGGCTTTACGACCCCAGATGCTATAGCTTTTGATAGCTGGGTCCATCTGCCTTCTTCACCACCCTTGCTCATGCTCCCACATGTCCTCAATGGGTATCTTGGGGATGTGTGCACACAATGATATATGTTTGTTTTGTTTTTTTTTACCCTCCATTTGATGTCTATTGCCTAGACCTTTCACCACCATCTGACCACGCTGGCTGTTGTGCTTCTGTGTGGCTGTGGTCTCTTCTCAGGTAAATGGTCTAATGTTTATCTTCAGGCTTTCAAGACACCAGATATATCCTTTGATGGCTGAGTACCGTCAGCTTTCTTCACCACATTTGTTTGTGCATCTATTTTACTTCAGTGATCATGTCAAAACAAAGATTTTTAACTGAAAGCCAATTATAACTTTGTTTTTATTTAAATTCTAGTTTATTGGATAAATTGCTATTATGACTGTAACTTTCTCAAATAATCATTTGAAATACAACCAGAAGAATTCAATAGATGTCAGTATTATCTATAAAGGATGTAGCTTTTATTGCTTTCAAATCATCATATATAATGTTGGTTTTGCAAGGGATTCTGGTAGCTCTGCTAATCAGAAGGTATAAGTAATACCTTAAAGGAAAGGTGGTTTTGTAGTTTTCTTTTGTCATGGGGGCATGTCATTCACTTTCACACCTTTGTTTTATCTTTGCTGTGAAGAGTAAAATCTTGCTTCTTCTCTACTAGATTTTGACTGCGTGGCCTCATTTTTTGTTTTGTTTAAATGCTCACTATCTCATTTAACTGCTTAGAATTTCCTTATGAAATTACTGCATTTTTCCACCTTCTGTATCTTATATATTAGTTATAACTTAACTTCAAGGAAATTAAAATCTATCATGGAGATTATTATCTTGATCTTCAATCTCATTGTTTAACTCATAAAAGAAAAGTCTCTGAAATTGAGCACAGTACATGTGTGATCAAGCATCCTGAAGACTGACAAGCCCAGTGAAGACCTGAACAAATACTCAGCTTTAAAGGCCTGCTGTAATGGTCCTGAAAAGAAATGAGTAAGCTCTTTCTTGTTTTATTTGCATTGTTTCCTTGTTGTTGAAACCAGGACAAGTAACACTGGGAATTAAACTGTTTTATTTTAATGACAAAATGAGTGAGGACAGGATTGTAGGAGACATATGGAAGATTCTTGAGTGATCAAAATGTTTAGCATTTAACAGCTAGATAGAATGCTGTTGGTTCAAATTCACCTGAGGAAAAAAATCTGCCATCTGTCTCTGACCAAAACATCGAGAACCCTATGGAACACAATTCTAGTCTGAGTGAACGTTAACTTGATGGTAAATAATTGTTTCTATATTTTTTTACTTAAGGCAAGATTAGAGTTTTACCTGTCTTTTCTTTTTCTGTATCTCTGCCCTGGTGGGACTAGGAAACCCAGCCTCGGTTCTGGAGATCTGCTGCTGGATTTGAACTGCCAACCCTGTGGGCCGCAGTCCCACACACAACCACTGTACCACTGGGGCTCAACTTACCTGTCTTAACATGCAGATTCTAATGTCCTCTTTAAATTCCTGTCATGGGTTGAATTGTGTTCCACCCAAATATGTGTCAACATATGTCAGGTGTGATTTCCCGTTTCTGTGCTTCTTGTGCGGTGTTGGGGTAGATTAGGGCGTTGTACTTTGGGCTTCTAATAGTCCAATTAGCAGCTCCGAAGCACCAGCCACTCCAGGGAAGGAAGATGAGGTTTTCTACTCCTGCAAAGATTTACAATCTAACAGGCCAGCATGCACTTTTCTCAAGTGTGGAGACTTTCCATTAATAGTTAGTTTAAAATACTTGCCTCTAAATTGTGAGAAGTCAAATTTCTCCTTGTTAAAACCATCTATTTATGGTTCTGTGATTGTAGCAGTAGGTAAATAAAATAATCACTAAGGTAACCTTTAGAAAACAATGAAGCTATTTTTTTTATTATTTTCTTTATTCCTGTTAAGTTCTGTTGTAGAACTATCATGATTTAGGTTAAAACGTGAATATGAATAACTGGATTTCAAAAATAAAATGATGCAAGTCCCTTAATACTGTCAAATGAATGGAAGTTTCAACTGATATAATTGAAAGTTTTGTGATGTGGTCTACTTCCTATAAAAGTGGTTCGTGTAGCATATGTTGTTTACTTTTTACTGAGTTTTATTCTGCATCCAACTCATTTATTTTCATTTCTTTGGATTGGACCAATAGCCCATCAGATGGTTTGCCATTCCTGAAAACCTTTTTGCACCTGCCATCTGACCTGCCAATCTTGCCTCCATTTGCCTCTGCAGGTGTACGCCTGTCTGATTACCTTAGTGTTTTCTTGTGACCCGCCAATCTTGGATTCATCAATCCCCAAAGCCTCCAGCATGACATCGGATCCATGAACTGGGAGCTTTTCTGTACTCATATCGACCACTTGTGTGAACAATTTGAATATAAATATCTATATCTATTCCCATTTCTATCTATCTATCATCATTCTTTCAGTAGTGTCACTGGCTTTGTTTTTATGAAGAACCCAGGCTAAGGCATTTACATTGGCAGAGTTTAGGACATTTCATTTTTCTTGATGTACTTGTGCTTATATCCTCAGATCATCCAAGGAATTTCTTGAGATAGTGTTGTTATCTTGTAGTGATAGTTACTCTCTGGATTAATTGTGCTTGCTAGTCTTTCCCCCCACTCTGGTCATAATGTTTTTAATCTCTTTCTCTAAGGGGATAATCCTAACAATTAACTGAATTAGAGGATAGGTTAAACAAAACATTATTAAAAGCCAATGTATACCTTCCTATATAAGAAAATGTATAAATATACAAGAGAAAGTATTAGATATAAAGTTTTATAACAAACTCTTTAGTAAATCTTTAAAGAGCACAGAATTATAATAACAATCTTGCCTTTGGACAGAAAATGTGTTCATATGAACTCATTTAGCTTCATATGGGAGGAATGCATTTTATTCTGATCCGAACAATAAAATTTGTCAATTATATGGTAGATTGGAATTAGAAATCCAATGTCTAGCTCCAAACTACAAACTTGATAGATTCTATATGTTCAAAGCAAAGGTTGTTTATATTCAAACTATCCTCTTTAAATTCTGCAATGTACTAAAGTAAAGGAAAAAATATAGATGTGTTTCCCTGACAAGGAAACAAGCCCGAGAAGCGGATTTGTTCAAGAAACATGTAGTAGAGGAGCGGACTCACAGTTTCGAGCAGAGCAGTGCGCCTCTGCTTCTAGCACCTCCTTGTAGAATGACCTTCATGGCAGAATTTCAGGGGTGTTGAGAACATCAGTCTGGTACTATAATCATTAAATTCTTCCTCTGGAGTGCACTTCATATGAAGGATATTCAAGTGTAGGACAGACTCTCTATTCCTAATGACTTTGAAGTTGCAGCTTTATATATTTCAGATAAGATAAAATAGTAAGAAGGAGAAGTAAACAACAGTTTGCTATGTGGAAAGGGCTAACTTTCCTTCAGGCTATTTTCCTGTGAGCAGTATATATAAGAAAACCACACATCTATTATTTATGATTTGGTGCTGGGGCTAATTATATTTTTAAACTAGGGATTCTCCAATGAATGTCTGACTGAATGAACTGTAAGAAATTCTCAATATTCTATATTTAAGGTGAAATGTAATCTAATTTGCCACCCATGAATGTGTCTAAAAGTAAAGAAATCCCTCTCCTTGTGTTTCCCAGAGAATGAATCACTGATTTCCTCAGCTTGCCAGAGAGTCCTTCCCAATGGTCCCCCCCCCCCGCTTTTTCCTAATCTTTCATTGTTTTGCTACTGCTTACTCACACCCTCTGTTCAAGGCAAACTGATTAAAGTTGTCATACTTTAATCCTCATTTTGTGTTTTACGGCCAGCATTCACCACAATATATCTATTAATGTATTACTTCACTAATTCCATCTATACTAACTCTATTTTTTTCTTAAATTGGCTTTGCTTATGGTAACTCTGCTGTAGTTCAGCTTTTTTCTTATATGGTTCATGAGCAGAGGGGTGCAGTTCAAAAAGTTCTTAGGGAAATTCCATGACCTATTCACAAACATTTTGAATCCCCTTCCTGTATAGGTGGCCACAATCAGTTATAATGAGTTGATTCCTTTAACACACACAAAATAATCATATGGGTTAGGTACTATTATTTTCCTACTAGGCTATTATACTTGAAAATTGTAGGTGTTCAAACATATCAAATGAGTAGTTTCTATCTTACTTATGCACAAAACTTAAAATTAAAGAGATAAAATAATTGAGCAAAAGCAAAGAGGAAACTCGTGTGGGACTAGACTGTGTGACTTCATGGATCAAGATCTCAGTTGCAGTGCTGATCTCCTATACTTTACAGGCAGCATTCTATATTCATTATTTACTAAAAAAAAATTCTTAAACTTCTCTTAAAATACATTTAAAGTTGGGACCCTGAGATCTAATAAGCTTCTAAGTGGTGTTAGCATCAGGATGTAAACACAAAAGAACCTTATTACAATATCCAAGTTGCTTTTCCTCACACAAGATAAAATAAGCCAGCGTCTGAAAATCCAGACCTACATATGGTAGCCAACTGAGGAGGGGGGAGGGAGTGGGTGATGTATAATGGGGAAATGAGGCACTAACTCACCCAAGGGCAGCAAATAACAAAACTTAAATCTGAGGTTCCCAGATGTCATTGCAGCATGAGATCATGGAGCAGGGAGTCAGCGGAAAGGTCTGAAGGCTCAGCCCCACTCCCAACTGCATGAACAGCATCCTCTCCCCCAGGGGAGATGGTTTGGAGGTCAGCACTGAGGTTGGGAAGAGGGACATATCTGACCAGAGCACAGGAGAGCAAATGGAGGGGGAGAGAGAGTGGAGTGCATCCTGGTCCATTGAGCCCCGAGAAAGATCTCCCCACCCATGAAATAGTGTCTAAGGCCACTTGCTGACCCAAGGCCCTGTGGGGACAACACAGGAGAAGCAGGGTCGGGAATGCAGCTGGTCTGACCCCACCATATGTGCAAGGCTATGCAGCAGAACAGCAAAAGGAACAGAGCATAGAATTCCCAAGGGAGTGCCAAGGATGTGGGGGCCAGAATGTTGCCCCCATCTGATTCAACTGGGGGACACTCCTGAAGGTCATTGGGCAGATTTTGAACTACTTACAAGCTTTTCTTTTGTTATTATTATTTTTTACTTATTTACATATTTTTCCAGACATGATTTTTTTGTTGTTGTTGTGGTTGTTGTCATCCTTTTGGTTTCTTTTATGGCTTCATCTTGTGATATCATGTTTATGTATTTATTTTTTATGTTTATTTTTTGTACATACCACTATCCCTGCAATTCTATCTAGATAAGAGAGGCTGGATGAACAGTCTGGAGGAGAAAACAATGGTGCTGATGGTTCTGGAGGGGCATGGGAGATGGAGAGGTGAGGGGAAGGAGATGCTGTTGACTATCCCAGGGACAAGGTAACAACAAGAGATCTAAAATTAGTGTCAACGTGGGTGTGAGATGCCTGATAGGGGTTGAGCAAGAGTAAAATAACAATTAGAAATCACTGAAACTCAAATGGAGGATCAGCTTGATAGTGGAACAAGAAGAAACTAAAGGGAAATAGTGGGGGGAAATGCGGAATAAAGGACATGTATAGAGGTCTAAATACATGCATGTACATAGGTGAACTTATTCATATATGATGATGGGGAAGTACATCTATGTGCATATACTTATAGGGTTAGTACTAAGACAGCTGCTGGGCAGTGGACCTCCACTCAGGTACTTCCTTGATGCAAGAATACCTTGTTCTATTAAATTGGCATTCCATGATTCTCACCTTCTCGACACAATCACTGAACACAAAGGTGTGCATAAGAAATTGTGGTGAAGAAAGCTGATGGTGCCTGGCTATCAAAAGATGTAGCATCTGTGGTCTTCAAGGCTTGAAAATAAATAAGCAGTCATCTAGCTCAGAAGCAACGAAGCCCACATGGAAGAAGCACACCAGCTTGTATGACCACGAGGTGCCAAAGGGATCAGTTATCACTCTTCGAAGAACTAAAAATCATAACTTTGTGAGCCCACTTTCATAATATGATCAAAGACAACCCATGTGTTCATAAGCAAATGTGGTTAAGAAAGCTAATGGTGCCTTGCTATCAAAATATATAGTTTCTGGGGGTATTAAAGACATGAAAGTAAATAAGCAGCCAACTAGCTCAGAAGTAACAAAATCCACATGGAAGAAGCACACTAACCTGTGTGACAATAAGTGTACCAAAGGGATCAAGTATCAGGCATAAAAGTACTACAAATTATATCATTATAAAAGAGGGGGAATATAGATAGGAAATCCAAAATCCATCAATAGGTGAAGTGGCATCCCCTTACAGAGGGATCGCAGGGAGAAGATGAGCCAATCAAGGTACAGTGTAGCAACAATGAAATATGTATATTTCCTCTAGTTCTTAAATGCTTCCTCCCACCCACTAGCATGACCCCAGTTCTACCTTACAAATCCAGCTAGATCAGTAGATGTACACTGGAGCCAGAAACATGGGGAATCCAGGACAGGTGATCCTTTCAAGGACCAGTGGGAAGTGTGGTGATACCAGGAGGGTGGAGGGAAGGTGGAGTAGAAAGGGGGAACCAATTGCAGGATTCTACATATAACCTCCTCCCTGGGATATGAACAACTAGGAAGTATGTGAAGAGACACATCCAACAGTGTACTGTGTGACAAATCAAGTACAATTTATAAATTATTAAGGCTTCAAGGGGGAGGGGGAGGGGAAGAGCTGGGAAATATCGGGAGATGATACCAGTGATCTATGTAGAAAGAGGATATTTTGAGAATGATGATGTTAACTAATGTGCAAATATGGGTTGCATACAATTGATGTATGAATTATTGTGATAAGAGTGTATGAGCCTCTAACATAATGATTTATTTTAAAAATAATCCATGGTCTGTAAGTCATTCATGAGAAATTGTTCTGTTCCATCTCCATGTGTAAATTCTGCATAAACCTCCCAAGCAGAAGTTGACACAATCAGACCCACAGTGAAACGCTGTGGCGCCCTCGATGGAAATGACTATCAATCTGTTGCTTTTCCTTTGCTTAATGATGGAATCAAATCAACTGCAGAGATCATCACATTGATAATGATAGCAAGTTATACAGCAACAGAAAATAGTAAATAGTAAAAAATAACTTGGCAACAATTGTAGGTATAATATGAGATTTTAAAAATAATGTTGCAAGTACATTTTGCTTGCAATATGTATGCTTTGTGGCAATTATATTTCTAATTGTGTCATTGGAATGAAAGACATTTCTTTCTGCTGCCATGATGTAAATTTCCCTAGTGAGCAATTAAGTTGATTTGCTACTTAAACCCCTTTCCGAAGTCATGGCAAATGGTAAATTAAACGCAGTAAGGAAATGACATAAATTTTATTCATCGTATCCTGTAGCTGGGATAATCAAGTAACATATTGCTGAGAAAATAACTAAATCCAACTTTTACTGAAAAAAATATTTTGGCAGCCTTAACATTGCTGATATTATCAACTAGCTTTTAATTTTTGAAATTAAACCTCTGAAAAATAAGATTGTATTCACAAATATTTTTCCATTACCAATAGTATAATTTGAGTACATGATGCAAACTTTTAGAGACAGAAGTAACTCAAAGGAGTTCTGATGGCAGAGTGATTACACTTTTGGGTGATACCTACAAGACCGGCAGTTAAAAACCACCAGACACTCCCCCTGAGAGAGATGGGGCTTTCCACTCTCATAATCAGCAATAGCCTTGGAATCTCACAAGGGCAGTTCAGCTTTGCTCTGTCCTACAGAGGCACCATGTGTTTGCATCGACTTGATGCAGTCAGATTTTTTTATTTTTCTTTTTAATGTTGTCAAGATCACTGGCCTCATAAGTACCTAGCCAAGTACCTATATTTTAGTCTGTATTGTCATCCAGATATCTCCATTGTAAAGATTGCACTACTTTAATACTTCATAAGATTATGTAACATAATAAATCCCAAAAATGGGAAGAGCTTGGAATGTATTATACAAAATCAAATTAAGAAATTTAGCTTGTATTCTATAAATATGAACAGTAAATTCATTTTTATGCTTTTAGTCTTTAAAATCAGAATTTCATATTTTTGAAGTACTCAGAAGTTATTTCATACTCAATTAAGATATGAATCAAAGCCAAACTCATTGTGATTGAGTCAATTCAGATGCATAGCTACTCTCTGAGACAGAAAAGAACTGACTGCTTATAGAATTTTCAAATGATAAGTCTTTAGAGAATAAAGCCTGCCATAGGTTTTGCTCACACACAGCTCTTATGTTGGAAAGACCGTCCCCTCAAATGGCAATAGAATTGACCCAATGGAAGTGATTTGTTATCAATAATAATTATTATTTTTATTTTAATTTATTTTCATTATTATTTTACCATATAGCCAATGCTACCACATAATTGTGTTTGAAAATCTGTTCTCTTAAATCTCCAATGTTCATTCTATTGTACAAGAAAGAACTCCATAAATAATATCACCAATTGGATGCATACATGATAAAAATTATTATCCCTTCAACATAATAAAGCCATGAATTTAGTCAAGCAAATGCCTTAAGTACTATGAGATATAAAGTGCTGACACTTAATAGAAATTTCTGGGTCTCTAAGTAAATGCCATGCTGTTTACTCTAGAAGTAATCCAGAATTAGAATTGTCTATGTTTGAAACCATGTTTGAATCAGAATGGTCTATGTTTTAACCTGCTGTTGCAGCCTCTGTATCAATTCTTCTTCTTTACTGACCCTTTATTTTATTAAACATGATGTCCTTCTCCAAGAATAGACCCAGTCTGGTAGCATGGTTAAATCAAGAGAGACAAAGTCTTGACTTCCTTCCTTTTAAGGAGCTTTCAAACTGCACTTCTTTCACAGTATATATAGTGTCTTTTTCTTTTAGCTGATAGCACATTCCTACCCACTTGTTTGTCATACAGTGGTGGCCTGTGTGTTGTGATACTGAAAGCTATTGGCTGGTATTTCAATTTCCAAACCTCTTCACCCTAATTGAAAAGATTTCAAGGTGCTTCCAGATTAAGAACAGACAATAAAGGAGTTTTGTTTGTTTGTTTGTTTTACATCACTGCCCTCTATATCAAAGAAGTACTCCACACCCCACTTCAGAAAAAGAAGCCACTGAACACCTCATGCATAACTTCCAAATATTGTCAGCTGTTGAAGGCCTTATGAATGGAAAAAGAATCTGTCAGAGACAATGCCAGAGGATGAGACCATCAGGTCTGAGTGCCCTCAAAAAATGACTGAGGAGGAGCTGATGTCACAGTGCAGTTGATCATAGTACCATGAGTCCAGTGAACCTGTGAGAGTGGATACTTTGGGATCTTCACTTGAAAACAGGGTAAAGAGAAACAACTACAAAAACCTGCTCATGATCAGAATACCCGGAATGTGCAAGGTATTAATCTAGGAAAATTAGCAGTGATCAAAATGAAATGGAGCTGAGTCACAGTGGCGTAGTGGTTGTGCATGGGACTGCAGCCCACTGGGATGGAGGTTCAATTCCAGCACCACAGGAGCAAAGGCTGGGCTTCCTACTCCCACCACCAGAGGGCAGTGATACCCAAAAACCAAAAAAAAAGGTACCTACTCAAAATGAAATGGAATACAAAAAACAATATCCAAGGATTAGTATTTTATAATGGACTACAATTTTTCATTTTGAATAAAAGTATCACATGATCTACTATACTGGAAATAACATAATCAAGAGGAAGTGTTTGGCATTCATTGTCAAAATTAACATGGACAATCTATCATGAAATAGACTATCTGCCTTGGAGAAAGTCCAATTGATACAACTATTATTCAAATTTTTGCACCAATTACAAAAGCTTGTGGGAAAGACATTGATAAATTCTTCTAACTACTTAAGTCTGAGATTGATTAAGCATGTGATCACAATGCATTGATAATTATTGGCAATTAGAATGCAAAATTTGGAAAGAAAGAAGAACTTGGTGCTAGAAATTAAGTAGAAGATTGCATGATAGAATTTTTCAAAACCAATGACTTGTTCATAATAAATACCTTTTGTCAGCCACCCCGAAGTCAAATTTATTACATGTGTGGAAAGATAAAGTGGAGAAGCTCAATATCAGCAGCAAAAGCCAGGTGAGTGGCTGTTTGTGAAACAGACCATCAATTGCTCATATGTAAAAAGCTGAAGAAAATTAAAACAAGCCCAAGGGAATCGAAATACAACCTTGAGTCTATTCCACCTGAATTATATGAACATATCAAGTTCTCAAGAACACATTTTCTGTATTGAACAGAATGACCGAAGACCTGATGAGCTATGGGAGGACATCAATATTTTCAGTCATGAAGAAACAAAAGGTCATTAAAAAGCTAAAAGAAAGAAAAAATAAGTGGATTTCAAAAGACACTCTAAATTATGTTCTTAATAATAGAATACATAAAGCAGATGGAAGAAAGAATAAAGTCAAAGAACTGGATAGGAAATTTCAAAGAATAGCTCAGAAAGTCAAGGCCAAATATTACAATGAAATGTGTAAAGACCTAGCATTATAAAACCCAAAGGAAATGACACACTCAGCATAGATGAAACTGAAAGAACTTAAGAAAAAATCCAAACTTTGAGTTCCATAAGTGATAGATACTATAGGAAAAATATTTAATGATGCAGGAAACATCAAAATAAAAGAGAAAGTATACACAGAGTCACTTAAGCAAAAAGATCAAGTCAAAGCTTTACCATTTCATAGGTAGCATATGCACAAGAATCCATGGTGCGGAAGCAAGAAGTTCAAGCACTATCGAGAGCATTAGCCCACCCCCCAAAAAGCTAAAGAATTGATTGCTTGAAACTATTCAATAAGGTGATGGATTGCTGGAAGCACTTATTTGTCTATGACAGGAATTTTGGAAGACAGTTACTTTTCCAACTGTTTGGAACAGATCCATATTTATGCTCACTCCAAAGAGAGATGACCCAAGAGAATGATGAAAACAAATTATTGATAACTCACAAAAATAAAATTTTACTGAAGATTATCCAACAATGGTTACAGCAGTACCTTAACAGGGAATTGCCAAAACTTCATCCAGGTTAAAAAAGAGGATGCTGAATAATGTATATGCTTGCTGATAGTAATTTTTTCCTCAAAGCAAAGAAAACCATAAGCTATGTATCTTTTGTTTCATTGTCTATGCTAAATGTGTTAGGATTGATTAGAGAACGAAATTTATGAACATACATACGTGTTTACCAGAGAACTTTACATCAAAGAGCAATTTCATATAAAGAAAACATCTTAGCCCATTCCAGGTCGAGTTCATAAATCTGATATTAGCCCTCTTACGGCACATGCAATGATCTGAATGCAGGAAGAAAGGTCAAAGGCCAGTGGGTGGAAATCCTTGTGGATCCAGTGATGGTAGAAGCATCTCAGCATTGGCGTATCCATATGACTCCTACTGCAGAGCGCTAGCATAGCTCCATGTGTCTTGTCAGCTGGAATATCTTTCAGGGAGTGAGTCTCTCTCCCACCTCCAGTGAGCTATTTGTTTCCTTAGCACCTCTAAGTGAGATCATCAAGCTGTGACCTGATTGACAGGCTAAAGTCCATTCTTTCAGTCTTAAAAATCTCAAATTGACAAGAGATTATGTAACGACCACAGTACGGATTCAACTGTGTGGACCAAAATGGATTGTGGATAGCCTCAAGAAGAATGGAAATTGCAAAATACTCCATTGTGCCCAAGAGGAACTTGTATATGAATCAAGAGCCGGTTGTGAGCCCAGAATGAGGGAATGATGCATGCCTTAAAACAAACAAACATATAAACTTGTGTGTCAGGATTGCATCCTCTCCCCATAGTCATTCAATCTGTATGATGAGCAAGTATTCATAAACTCTGGATTATATGAAGAAGAATATAGCATGAGGCCTGAATGAATGCTTTTTAACACTATTTGATATGCAGATAACACAATCTTGCTTGCTGTAAGTGGGGAAGACTTGAAGCACTTGCTGTTGGAGATAAGGATTGCATCCTTCAGTATGGATTATTACTCAATGTGAAGAAGATATAAATGCTCGAAACTGGATCAATTGATAACATCATTATGAAAGGAGAAAATGTTAAAGTTGTCAAAAGCATTGTCGTGCTTCAATCCACACTGTATGCTCATGGAAGTTGCAGTCAAGAAATCAAAGGGTGCATTGAATTGAGTCAATCTTTTGCACAACACACCTTTAGAGTCTTGTTTTGTTTTTTGTTTTGTTTTTTGAGCATCACTGCTCTCCTGTGGTGGGAGTAGGAGGCCCAGCCCCACTGCTGGAATTGAACCTCCATCCCAGTGGGCCGCAGTCCCTTGCACAACCACTGCGCCACCGGGGCTCAGCCTACTTTAGAGTCTTATAAAGCAAAGGTGTTGATGTGAGGACCCAGCTGTGCCTGATCCAAGTCATGGTCATTTTCAATCACCTGACTGTGGTTCTGAAGAAGAATATTGAAAGTACCATAGACTGTTAAAAGGGCAGACCAAATGTATTGAAGAAGTATGGGCAAAGAACTCCTTAGAGAAAATGATGTCAAGACTTCATCTTACATACTTTGAACATTTTCTCAAGAGAGACAAGCTCCTGGAGAAGGAATTCTTGCTTGTTAAAGTGACGTGGTGGTGAAAAGGAAGAAAACTGTCACTAGATGGAAGAAAACTGTTGCTCTAAGAATGAAATGAATTGTAGAAACCAATGTAGGAAGCTCAGGAGGATGCACTGCCTTCCTCTTTGCAAAGGGTCAATATGGTTTAGGACTAACTCGATCATATCTAACAACAGTACCAATATCATCATATAGTCAATATTCTTTGAGAACACCTTAATTCAAATGCAGCAATTGTTCCTTGGACTTTTGTTATTATCCAGTTTAGACATGCCAAGGAGGCTTTTGAAAACACCATGAGGTGGGATACAAACATATCAGCCTTCAAATTCACATCTGTATTTTTTGTGATTAAAATAATTACTTACAGTGGATTTATCCAATTGAATGCTTTAAAATTTCTTGTCCTTTGCTCCCATGAACATTGATTGTGTATCCAATAAAATGAAATTCTTCCAACTTCAATCTTTGCTCCAACTTATGATTTTCATTGATCTAGTGTTCTTTACATTGAAGTGCAATTCATAATGAATTATCTAGTATTTACTCTTCATGTTTCAAGTCCTACTCACTTTCAACAAAGCAGCAGAGTTAAATAGTTCTATTCAAAAAGCAATATTCACGAAGAGTTGGAATCCGACTGTTTCAAGTGAGTAAAGAAGAGATTTTGTCAATGTTTCAAAAACAATATTTTCAAGAAAACTTATAGTAAAATAATTTAGAGAAATGCAGAGAAATCTTAAGAAACATCACATCAAGAAAGCTAAAATCATTTCAACCCCTGTTATGTCAATTCTGATTCATAGTGACCTTTTGGGACAAAGTAGACCTGCCTTACTAGATTTTCAGGACTAAATCCTGAAGGGAGCAAGCAGCATCCTCTTTCTCCCAGAGAGTACCTGGTGGGTTTGAACCACAGGGAAACTCCTAGCCAACAGCAGTACAGTGAAAACATATCCCTAAGATATTGTATATTTAAATTTTTTATTCATTAGACAGATATATTTCTGTGGCAGTTTCATAATTTCCTTTCAACTTGCCAGAGAGAAGAGTCTAGTCTATCAATTAGGTCCCAGGATTCTCTCTGCCAGACATTCTTGCTGACAAGCCACATGGAGACACACTGGTGGAACCAGAGCTCTGGGGCCAGAGAAGAAATCCCTGTGTTTCTCTTGTGGAGTGGTTTGTGGTTTTGAACTGATAACCTTGCAGTGAGCAGCCCGATGAATACCCGCTATCCACCATGATTCCTCTACAGGAAGTTACCATTTTTTTAAAAAGTAGGCTAAACATGATAGAGTCTATAAAAATAAGTCAAACAGGGCTGAGCACCCTGACATGGGGGTTGTACGTGGGACTGCGACCCACTGGGTTGGAGGTTTAAATCTAGCAGCGCTCTCCAGGAGCAAGGCTGAGTCTCCTCCTCCCACCACCAAGGGGCAGTGATGTTGTCCCCCCAAACAATAAAAAAAAGTAAGTCAAACACAAACACATACACACACAAATCTTCCTTATTTAAATTTGAAGGAACATATACACATAAATCTTCCTTGTTTAAATTTAAAGGAACTACAATACACACACACACACACACTCCTTAAAATTTAAAATGCAGGTATATACCATAGGCATGAATATACCTGAATTACATCAACAAAAACAAATTGCTTTTAAAGTCATGAATTTTAATAATATTTGGCTGTGAACAGCTTGCTGCTTTATATATTTAATGAAATAATAAGTAGAAGTAAATTTTAATTAGTGTATTCTATTTAGCTTATAAAGGTTTTCTCTTAGCAATTTAACATTTTCAATTGTATTCACTTAGACTAAGTAAATTCATTAAAACTAAATGAAATTTATTGGATCAGGAAAGCTTTATCTTATTTGTAGGGAGGAGCATTTGATTGGGTCTATGAGTGCTGATTTTCATTTTCTCATGGAAAACACTTCTCCTCTTATTTTTCCTTTTAAAACTACCCTTTTTGTCAGACTTCCTTCTGATAGGTTTTCTCGAGGCATGTTTCCTCCAGATTCACAAATATAGTCACTTGTTATACACTTCATAAACCAGAGAGAACCTTCTATTTTTGTTTTCTTTTGAGGTTGTTACCACTAATATTGCAGTTAAGTTTTGAATTGTATTCATTAAATTCATTCCAGTAACTACAGCCAGAGGAAGATTTAATATTTGGATTAATGAAGCATATCTTAAGCATTTTTCTGGATCAAGATGTGAGTGGGACAGGCATGATTTCCAATAATATTATCAGAGGTTGCTATTACAGGAAGATAATTTAGGTAGGAAAATAAGGAAATATTACAATAATTACATAGCTAGCTCCAAGGAATTAATAACCACTTAAATATCGTACTAATATGCTTTGCTTTATTAGTGGTAATAGAAGTATTTCAATACCCATGAAAATTACTAATACATAGGTACTTGTTACACTGGACCTAACAGATTAATAGTAGAGATCAGTATAGGAGGATAGGAGTTTACAGAGTTTCTCTGGGAACACATGATAATGAAATAAGGAAATAAATATGAATTTGCAGAGGAAATAAATGTCTTAATTAACAAAACTTTAAGAATAGTAGAAAACTGAAAATGTTAGAAGTTACCACTTCAGGTATAACTCACAGAAAAGACTCAGATGACTAAAATAATTCTACACACTGGAAATGATCCAGTGGTTATTTTAGGGTACAAACAAATATAAGCAGACAATACGAAGTCTAAGATTATGAATTATCATTTATATTGTGCTGATCCATTTGTGATTCAATTTGGAGACAAGGGGAATCCAAAAAGGGTTCCGGCTGAGAGAGAATTAGCCAGATGTCCTTTCTAGAGAAACTACTCTGAGTGTAATTTGTAGGGAGCATCAATGTGCACCCCCCCCCCACAATCATTGAGGGGCAAAATTAAAGAGATATCAGGCAAGATAATGCATGCACTTGCTCATTCCCCAAACGGCCATGATCTCAGCAGTCACAAGAATTGTGGAATTTGGCTTCAGGAATAACAAGAGTGGAGATGTAAGAGATGAAGAAAAGGGAGGAACCAATGGACTGAGGACTCTGAAGAAATTAAATCCTCAACTACTGGCCTAAAGATTGGCAGTGCCATCCATCAATATAGTCTTGGAAGAAAGGTATATTTGCTAGCAAAGCTTCATAGGCTTAACAATGTGGAAGAGTTCCATTGAAAAGGAGACTCTGTCATTGAAAATTGGCTCCACACCAATGAATAACAGCAACAACAACAACAGGTTCTAGTTGTGTAAGGCACTTCCCACCCACTGGCCTGTCATCTTCCTGCATCTGGTGTCATTGCATGTGTTTTGTGTCTGAAGACAAATTCATAAATTGGTATCAGACATTTGAACTAATATCAGCCTTATGGACTTGATCTGGACTGTACTGGGATGTTTTCTCAATATGAAATTGCTCTTTTATATAAAGCTTTTCCTTGATTTGTCAATGAAAATATGAACATCTCTTTGGAAGATGCCTACCTAGGGAGAAAAAGTGACCTTTGAAAAAGAACACTACATAGTGTAATTTTAACTTAAATTAATTTTTATTTGCATCAGTATTTGTTTTATAGCAAAAGTGTAAATATGGTAATAGAAGAAACTTTATTAAATTATCACCAATAAAACCTTGAAAGCCAATTTTTATAAATGATATATGCCTGAATAAATTACTTAGCCTAAGATGTGAAAATACTTTATATATGTGCATTGAAAGCATGAATTCAACCTTGATTAGAGCCAGATACCTGAGAATATATCATCACATAGCTGACTATATGTGCTTCTATTTTATTCCACCTCAATACTTTCACAGCAATGACTTTTAAAAAAGACTTATGACATGTTGTAGCCCATGTTTCAAGCAACTATTCTTTTTAGCTGTGGTTTAGACAAATGTTTGCTATAGTGAATTTATTACTTAAGTTTGGTGTTAGTCAATTTATATTACTTAAGGTCAAGCATTTATCAACTTTTCTGCTGAATACAAAATTGATACGATATTTTATTTGACCCTTACTTTCATTTTTTCTGGTCATATCTATTTCTATAGTGGGACAGTACACTAATACCTATCTCAGTTCACTTTTTAAAAGATGGGAATATGTTTCCCCAGGGCTGTTAAAAAATACCATTAGTGGGCTGAGCCCCGGTCATGTAGTGGTTGAGGGGAGACTGCGCCCCAAGGGGTTGGCAGTTCAAATCCAGCAGCGACTCTCCAGGAGCGGGGCTGGGTAGCTCCCAAGACCACCAGAGGGCAGTGATGCCCCCCAAAAATTGCATTAGCATTCTTCTTAAGTATGCCATTCAGCAGTTGAGTTAATTCAGACTGCCGTTATTGCATTGTTATGTATCTAAATAAAAGTCAATAGTCAAGATATTTAAAGAATATAATGTTCTATGCATATGTACTTGATGCTGTAATACTAATTTATTAAAATATATTTCCAATTATCAATCAGAATTACCAATCTTTATTCAAAGAAGACCTCTGATTGAAAAAAAGACTTCTTATTATTGAATAACATGGTCAATTATGGAACTTTAGAAAAGCAAACTCTGCCATCTAGTCTATTTTGATTCAGAATCATCTTACATTATTAAATGACATCTATGGCCAACTATGAGAGTAGAGATACCCTGAGGATTAGGGGATGTTGCGGGGGTGGGTGAAGAAAGGGGAAATCAATCACAGGGATCACGCTACAACCCCCTCCCTGGGGGAAGAATAACAGAAAAGTGGGTGGGGGCTATGGAAGATGATGTAAGATATGGAAAAAATAATCTACAACTTATCAAGAGTTCCTGAGGAATGGTGAGTGGGGGAGGGATGGGGAAGAAATGGGGTGCTGACAGCATGGGCTCAAGTGGGAAGAGAATGCTTTAAAAATGATGATGGTGGCATATGTGTACATGAGCTTGCCATACTAGATGAATATATGGATTGTGATAAGACATGCAAGAGCCCCCAATAAAAGTATTCAAAAATACATAGGAAGAAACCCTACATTTTAGCTAAATATGTGCATACTAAGGCTGCAGCTTCTAGTTTTAGTTGGCAAGATTGGTTTTCTTTGAGATCATGGAAGCTCATGATGCTGAATATGACTGCTTTTCAACACATATTTTCCTTTATTGTTTGATGATATATTCTATTTTCTTGAATTTTTGTGTAAGGCCTGGTCATGTACACTCTTTCTGCTGTGGACTCAGTTAGCAATTCATCTTTTTTTCTTCAACTGCGCTTTTCTTCCATGTAAAGTAATTAAGATTTATCACAATTCTTGTTTGTTTATTTATTGCAAACCATGAACTGTAGTGCAAGGATATCATCAGCTTATATATGAAAATGTGTAAAATATCTTTAACCAATAATACAAAACACCATATAGAAATATATATATATATATATATAAAGCCAGAGTAAACAATATATAAAATGACTTTCCCTATAATGTACAGGTGCAAGTATTTTAATATGTCTATTATTTTGTTAACAGAGTGGCTGATAGTAAGAATGTTATACATTTATCTACATAGGCATTTTCCCCCCTTTGGTTTTCTTTGATATGTAGCCTACCTAATCTTATTCTTTGGCTTTCAAATTTTAAGCCAAAATTTCAATATGTGTGACATTTTTTTTCTTTTAACTCTAAGGAGCCTCTTCTGAAATACTCTTTATAAGCAAACCTTCTTTTTTCATAACATGTGTGTACTTCCACTATATAAATAACTAATTTCCTAGTGAGAGTTTTAAAACTTTCACTGTCAATGTATTTATTCCCTTAATCTCAGGTTGCAAAGAAGCTTCTTTTAAAAAGAAGTTAATTAAAGACTCAGAGAGGATGCAGAGGATTTTGAACAGGTTGTACTTCCCTAAGCTAGTATTTTAAATAATATGAAGCATCTTGCACTTATTACAGAGCTATCAGCATTGCAATTCTTTAGAGGAAAATATAAGGATAGACAGCCCCAGAAGGATAGCTTAATGAAATACAAAATCTCCTTGAGTAATATGAATAACTAAGAAGTTGATATAATGTAAGATATAAATATCAAGTGCTATATATTTATGTGTATATTTGTCTTTACACATTATATGAATATCTATAAGTCCATGTGTGTCATTAAAAAAGTTTTCAAATAATAAATTAGCGAATCAACAATGGCTGCACTGATAATCAGTAGAGTATGCATATGATTTTGTCATTGATGCCAGACTGAGGGCAAAGAATAATTGGATCAGATTACCTTGCCTTCTGATTCTAGACCTGTGAGTTCCTTAGAGAACATGCATAACAACCTTTCAGAAGTACTGATTACAAAGGTAGATGCGCTGCATATTAACTATGGATTTTTACCTAAAAAATCTTGGTGAAAATAACTAATATGATTAAAAGAAACAAAAAAGGAGGAAACCCAGAATACTTTGGGTATTCTGTGAAAGCAATTGTCTTTCACATTATCATTAAGGTGTACTTGGATGGATATACGTTGATATTCAAGACAGAAACAATGATACAATCAACTCTACCTTTTCATTGAACAATTTGCTTGTTTCCTATAAGTAAAACTATTTCTTTATTTGGAGGTGGGGGGCGGGAGGCATCACTGCCCTCTTTTGGTCGTGGGGGTTAGCCAGCCTTGTTCCTGGAGAGCAGCTGCTGGATTTTGAACCTCCAAGCCCGTGGGCCTCAGTCCCGCACTCAATCACTTATATCACTGAGTCTCAGCCCAAAACTATTTCTTGTGAAAGGTACACTATTGCTGAGCTACATGGGCAAGTGCCATTTATATCAAACTGTAGAGTCTTAAGAATAGAATATTTTAGAAAATATGTGACGCTAAAAAATACTACCACATTTTCAAACACATTCATAAAATTACTGGCTACAGTATAAATATGAATGTCCATTTAAAAATGTTGGACCCATTTAAATTATACATATAAATATGTATGTGTGTGCTATACATATATATGTATTTATATGTGTGCATCCTGAATTGTCTCTATATTTGTGATAGTATATGAGTAGGGAGAATTCAAACTTTATTTCTTGCTACTAATTATTGCTACTAATTTATTACTAGTTATTTTATACAAAATGTGATTATGTGTCCAGACTGTTTCAAAAGTCAAACTCAATGCCACTGAGTCAATTCTGCTTCACAGTGCTCCTGTAGGACCGAATAGAACTGTCTCTGTGCGTTTCAGGGATGATAACTCTTTAAGTGAATAGAAACCTCATCGTGCTTCAGTGCAGCACTCTGATGGTTTTAAACTGTTGACCTTCCAGCAAGCACCACACTATGTAACCACAGCGCCACCAGGGTTCTCCATCCAGACTTATGTACTTAAAAAATAACTAAAATTAAATAAGGATGGTATCTATAATTAATGCTGCTTTATTTTGAATTATTAGATATTTCTTGTCAATTGTTATTCAAAATTTGGAAATATATTTTAAATCTATTTTAGAATATTTTCTGAACTAAGGCATTAGCATTGCATATTACCTTTTATAGTTTGTTTATTTATTTACTGACAAACTGTAGGAGAGTCACAGAGTTAGCAGAGTGGAAAGGCCTGCCTGTCTCTCTTGAAACAGGCTGGTGGCTTTAAATTCCTGACCTTGCAGTCAGCAGCCCATACCACCAGGGTGCCTACTTTGCATGTTGTTAAATAAGCGTTGTAAAGAAAACATTTATATTAAATTTATTTAATAAACTTTATTATAGAATGCCATTTATTTACCATGTACGAATACTTGAATCCTAAAACCATATGAAGTGTTGGTGGAAAAATTACTAAAATACCTATTTCTTGCACTCTAAGCTCTTAGACTTTCAAAGTCATTTTGCCCATGTTGACTCATATCTACCCTTGCGTGTTTCTTAGACAGTAACTGTCTAAAGGAGTTGAACCCCCACTGTTTCTCCCGAAGAGCTTCTGGTGGCTTCAAACTGCATATCATGCGGATCTCAACGCAGCACCTGACCACTGCATCACCAAGGGTCCTATGGTACGATGATCACACAAACAAGGACATGCAATGAATCGGATTGCTAGAAAAGAAGAAACACCTAAGGTAAAATAAATAAATTAGTAAAGATTTTACGGAAGAGATAGCTGAAGAATGAGAACTTGTTTGCATGCAAATGACATAAATATGTGCAGGAAACTAAAAAGCAGGCTTGTGACATAGGATAGCATAGGGTGGGAACATAGTAGATCTTATGTATCAGTAAAGTGCTTGGTATGGCTCTTCTAGCTAGTCTTCGTAATTCCTAGAAGCAGGTATGGGAGTCTTACTGCCACTCAGGAAGAAGAGTCAAGAGTGGAATGAATTTTCTGGACCCAAGGTCTCTGTAGCTTGAATTTCCTTGGTCATCAAGCGTGAGAAGATTGGCAGGGGAAAAAAATGGCGGTAGAATCAAGACTACAAGACCAGTGGACCTCCCTGACCACCAAAAGAGTGAAGCTGATGCCTTTGAATGGAATGCTCACTTGCAGAGAGGAGTGCTTGCTGGCAGATAATTGGATGACGTAGGTTTGTCAACCCACGGAAGTGCATCTGAGCCCATCTGGGGGAAGTCTACCTGGCAGAATGGTTGCCAAATCAGAGAATGACCTTTGCCATACCAGGACAGAGGGTATGGCCAAGTGCTAAGAGTTTCACTACACTAAATAGAGGCAAAGGTTAGAAAGATGAGAAGTGGGCAGACCCCTCCCTATGGAAATGACTGGGAAAACAGATTCCTGACTGGAGAACTATATTCTGTATACTAAATTGTTGCCTGTTAACAAATCCCCTCATTATGGATACAGTCCATAAATTCTGTGTGGCCATTGCAACAAATTAACAAATCTAGCAAAGAAATAAGTACCATGGCATAAACAATTGGCGTCAGAATTAGAAAGATTGGAGGGCGGAGGCATGTTTGACTCTTGCCTCCTAGGACCTGATTGCGGCCTGTTGTTGAGTTTGATGCTCCTTTCCAGAGGAGGTTAGATGGTTTTCTGTGCCTTTTAAAAAAAGCAAATAATGCCTAATACTTCTTTTATTTCTCTCAAATTAAATTCATATTAATATACTTTAGATTTCTGACACAGACTATTTGCAATAGTAAACATGTGCAATCATGCATTATATCATGCAATAGAGGCAACCCCAAACTCCAAGAAATGTAAACAAGGGGTCATCAAAATTTGTTGAAGAATGTAATGAAAAGTAATAGAATTTTCCATAAACTGTTGAAGCCCCTTATATTAAAAACCAATGATATGTATACAGATTTGAATTAAACACAATAAAAGATGCTATTTTGCAACATGTATCAAGCTTTTCTGTTTTTGCATACTACTGCAGTTTTTAAGTTATAAAAAACTTTTTCATAATAGGTCAGTTGGATCGTGTTGTGTCCTTTAAGAAACTTTATTAAGGTTATTCAGTAGAAACACCCCCAAACAGTGACTGTAACCCAATCAAGTGAATTGAACTCTGGACTTCTGGATTTGAGAATAGTTATTGCTTTCAAAAAAGGAGAGTTGGCTTTGTTTGGTCTGGTGTGATGTGTCTGTGAGCTTCTCTGTGAGCTTTCTAATGGTGAGAAGTGCACTGCTGGCCATGATGGTGCTATGGAATCAGGCCTAACTCACACACAGGGGCTCCACAGAGCAGATCAGTGCCCAATCCTGCCCCATCTTCACAGCTGCTTTTAGGGGGTTGAGCCCAGTGTCTATCTCCATGATGTCTTCTTCCGTTGTACTGCCCCTCTACTCTACCAAGCAAAATTTCCTTCCCCAGGGACTATGTTCCTCAAACATGCCCAAAGTCCATAAGCTTGCCGCAGAGGAGCACTCTGATCGTAGTCCTCTTCAGCAGCACTACAATTCAAACACATCTATTCATTTGGTCTTAATCTTACTCATTGTCCAACTTTCACATGCACATAGGGTGGTTGAAAATATCATGGCTTGTGTCAGTTTCACCTTTGTCTTCGAAGGGATCTTCTTGCTTTGCCACATTTTAAAGACTTCCAGTGCAACCGATTGACACCTACAATAAGTACGTTGGCCTCTTGACTGCTACTTCCATGGACATTTGTTGTGGCTCCCAAGCAAGACCAAATCCTAGACACCGTCAACATTTTCTCCATTTATCATGATGCTGCCTATGGTCTTGTTGTGAGGATTTGGGGCATTTTGAAACTGATTTGTTATATATAGTGAAGATGGCAATTCTAATATGCAAGTTAATTTTGTGGGGGTTGTCTACACTGAATTTGAGCCAGTTCACTGTCATAGGTCATCAGGCTGCATAGTGATGGCTTCACATGTGTTTTCCTTTATTAACAATTTTAGGAAACTCATTACCTTAGTGATATCCATCTGACATGAAACTCTAATTCAGCTTGCTATTATTCATAATAAGTAAATCACCTTTCTCAGATTTATGTTTCCTAAAAAATATTTTTTCTTATTTTAAGTTAATTTTCTCAGTAGGGATTAATACATATATCAAGTCAAATAAATTCCATAGTTAAGTCACATTCAGCAGAATATACATTTGCTACCACAATCTGTTTCCAAATAGTCTCTCTACATATGGACCCCTTGATGTCATCACCCATTCACCCTGCCAATCTCTCTGTGTTCCCAATCCCTCAAAACTCCTACTCCACTTGCTGCTTCTATTGCTATGCCCATCAGTCCTGATTTTCATACCCCCAGAAATGAAAAAAATATATACATCTACTTTAAGAGATAATCCTCAATGACCCTCCCAAGATACCCTCTAATATACACAATCAATAATAAAACAAAACCATTCAAACCCCAAATACATAACATTTTAGAAACCAGATCGCATCCTCAAGTGAATCTGAGACAAGTTTTAGGTGGTCAAGGCAAGCTTCTGCCTTTGATCTTTCATATTTAACTCACTAATACACTCCGTTTAGTGACCACTCTCCTCCTGTACCTCAATTGTGGATAGAAGGAGTCCACCAGAGGTTTATTTGCTGTGTAGTTCCACCCATGAATGCTGGGCCCCCACTGTCATCTGCAGCCTTCTGCAAACCTGATTCTCAGACTTTAGACTCTGCTACTCATCCTGTCCCCAATTTTGGATTGTAGGCATCACGGTGCTTTGGTGACTGATCATGATGCACTTATTCCATGTGAACTTAGTTGGAATCTCACTAAGAGACAAGAAAGACAAAGTCATTAAGAAACCCAGATGCTGCTTTATCTGATAACCAGGCAACATCTAACTTCACCACATTTTGTTACTGCACCTGTCTTTGTGTTCCTTTCCATGAGGTGAGCAAGGCTATGATGTAATTGTTCCTATAATTGTTCCTAATTTGGAACTGGGATTCAGTGTAAGCCCAAATCTATTCCTAGATCTATGTTTCTTTCAATTTATACTTACTTAGGAACTAACCAAAATATCATATCATTGCATCATTCAAATGCATCAGGCATAATTGTACCTTTGCCTCCATCATCAGTTCCCAATGTCCAACTTCTTCCTGCATATCTTGACATCATCCCCCTTTTATCACCCCACCCCCTCCCATACACCCACTCCTCAAGCCCTTGTTCTTCTTGCCTTCCCTATAAGTTCATCATTCTTGAGTTTCATTTACTGGAAAGTAGAGAAACTTATTTTATAGCTTCCAAAGGGTAATCCCCCACTCCATACCACCTCTGACATATACCCTGATGTCAACAAACAAAAACTAAGCACACCACAATGATCATAACAGGTTTGACAGACTAATACACATCTTACTACAGTGAATAGGGCATTGTTGTAGCAAGATTTTACTTTTCTGCCTACCAGTAGCTCTCCAAAATTGGTACAATTTTTTTTGTCAGACACCCAAGCAAGTCAGTCATTCTTGCCCACAACAGGAAGTCAGTCCTGCCTCTTTTGCTATCAACACGTTTGCGATTGTGTCCCACGCCCCGATGTGTTTGCTCCATTTCTCATCTCCTGCCTTCTACCACCCATCTGGATCTTTCTTCCCTCAGATAGGCCCTCTCTGAAGAGACTCATCACACACATACAAGTCAGTGTCCCTTAGTATATCCTCCCTTTCCTCTCCCTTTGATATTTGTATATTAAATCAAAATCAAATTACTTCCATTGAGTTGACTCCAATTTAGTAATCACATACGACTAAATTAAACTCTTCCACGAGGTTTCCGTGAATGCTGATCTTTAGAGGTGTGTGCACTCTCAGCTTCCAACTGCAGAGAGGTTAATGACTTTGACCCAGCAATTGTGTGATCAGCAGCTCAATGCTTAACCTACTGTACTACCAGGAATCCCTCTGTTCACAGAAAACTTTCATAATTTAAAATATATTTTGTAGGTTTTGTCATCCTTCAAGGAATGTATAGGCTACTAGAAGATATTATGTTTAGCTGACAGCTGTCTAATGACAGCTAATGAACATAAACAAACAAACAAATATCATCGCCTCCATTAAGTTGGTGTCAACTCATAGTGAGCATATAGAACAGAGTAGAACTTCTACGATGGGGTTCATAGACTGTAGCTCTTTAGAGGAGTAGAAAGTGCATCTTTCTACCATCCACAAGAAGAGCTTATGTTACAAGATTATTTACATTTTTGCAGATAATCCATATCTCGAAGATAGATATAAAAGCAAGCATTGGTGAAGAAAATTATCAAGAGAAGTGTCTACGGGAACAAAAGTATGGACCTCAACACCATGCAGACATATTAAGTAATCAGAAACTAGCCCAGGTCCCTTAGATAGAAATGTGAAATAAAATGCCATGAACTAAATAGAAAGATAACTTTCTCCTTTCATAATATGCTAATATTTATTCTATATACATATGACAATATATTAATAACATTATAGTGACAAACAGATAGGCATATATGCAAAATAATTGGTGTGAAGTAAATGTAATCTCAATGGTCTTATAGAAGGACAATGGATAATTAAAATGATTTTATGGGTAAATATTAAAGCTGCATTTTTTGGAAATAAGGTTATATATTTTGATAACCAGATAAATAAGACATAAAAATATTTTCAGAGAAACTAAGATATACTGTTGTTATCAGCTCATTTATCAACTCAAGTTCTTGTAAGCAGTCAAAACAGAAAATCTATGTGTCTCTTGTGTGAACAATATTCCATCTCCCTCTGTCTTACTTTTGGCTGAAGTCTCTGCAAATTCCTTTGAAAAATTGGTTTGTCAGTGTTAGACTTCAATTCTGTGCATGACTGCTATAAAAGGACAGGGAATTTGCTCAAGGAGTGGGGTTTTCTGCGGTAGCACTTGTCATACTAATAGCTAATTCAAAAACCATCAGTGCTTCACAACAGAAGTCTCCACGATAGGTCATCATTAGGAATAAGTGAAATAGAGCACACCCACTAAAAATTGCTAATAAATACTGTTTGCTATTCTGACAAGCTACCCATAGCCTCCACATGCTTAGCATACACATTTTAGGAAGGCCTCCTGAGGGAAGGACTGTGAGATGGAGATTTATATGTAGCTGATTAAGAAGTACCCCAGGGATGAGCACATGTTGCAAGAAGGAGGGCTGAAGTGGTGCGAAGCATTGCAGCAGAGTCTTGAACTGCTGTGTGGAAGTCTACCGCTGCCATTTACCTTCACAGTTATCCTTGCATGAAGGAAGTGCCCTTCCCGTGGGGACAAGTCTTTGACTGTGACTTTGAGTATGTTTGCTTATTTCTGCTGAAGGTAATTTCTGGACCAAGTCTCAGTAGTTTAGGAAATGGATAACTGAGTCTAATGGGAGGTTCTGGGTAGTATACCATCAACATATAAACTTTAGTTCACTTCCTGGGAATCATGGGATCATTTTGTTCATATACAGAAGTTTGTGGAAGCATTATTTCCAGTATCCGGATGGACCTCTTTTCCTGAAAATAAAAGGGGGGGGGTGGGGGAAGCTATGTTTATTCTAACAGCTACAGCCCCAACCTCCCAACCTGTATCTCAAATCTTCAATTTATGTTCATTTTCTGCCTTTTAAATTTGTTCTATTTTTTTTTCACCTGGACAATACTGCCTTCTGTGTTAGTTGACTTTCCTGAACTCCCAAAACTCCCTGTCTGAGTGCTCTGAATCCTTGGTTACTAGGCCCTTATTTATCCTTGACTGATGCCATATGTTTCCTCCCCTTTTTTGCATAGCAAAAACCTGTGTGCCAAAATCATGACATTTCCTTCCATGCTTGAATTCAATCAAGGAAAATTTAAAGTTTATTAGCACAACCACTATACTCCTGTCACAATTATTTCCTATTATATATTTCAAATTTTTATGATTTAGAAGTGAGGATTTTGCTTTATGCCCAGTGCAACATGTTGCTTTCTTATGGATTGCTACTTTCAGAACAGTTGCACCTAACAAAAGTAACTCTCTCTCCTCATCACAACAATCAATCTTCTCCAAGAAGTCACTGGCATAGAAGCTACAATTTGCGACACATCATACAAAAGATTACTCAAGACAGCCTATTAGATAATCATATATCATTTGCACATTCAGAAAACCATTTTTCTACTTGATCAAGGTGATGGTTTTAGTTGTACTGAATGTGATGGTATATATATCTGTGTGTGTGTATGGGGAGAGAGAGAGAGAGAGAGAGTTTTACTACAAATAAGTGGAACATGAAATTGTAATAAACTAATTAATGCTTTTGTGTGGTGTGGAACTCTCAAATATGCAAGTCATGTATTAATCAAAGACCTCTGCTGAATCCCAGGAATGCTGTAGTTGGAGACCCAAAAATGAAGGTAGGTTGCATGGCTTGAAGGAACAGAGGTCAAGGGTTGAGAAGGTTGCAAGGTCCAGAAATACGGTCAAGCTTTCTAATGACATCCCCTTTCATAATAGATTCAAGCAAACTTTCAATAAATTTCCTTTCCAATGGATTGGTTTTTCATATCAGCTCACAAAAGGGAAAAGGATTACATAGTGTATGTCAACTCACATAGCCAAGTGGACACAGAGAATGAACTATCCATCACATTATGCAAAATGGGGGCTGAGCCCCAGTGGCATAGTGGTTGTGTGCGGGACTGTAGCCCTCTAGGTTGAAGGTTCAAATCCAGCAGTGTTCTCCAGAAGCAAGGTTGGGCCTCCTACTCCCAACACCAGGAGGCAGTGATGCCCCTCCAGAAAAACAAAAACAAATAAAAATTATGTAATAAGGCCTGTTATGAGGGTGCCTTTAATTCAGAATAGAACATTTAATAATCCTGATTAATGATGATACCTGAGGTATTATTGGTACAGAAGACAAATAATAATATTTAAATTTTGTATAGACCCCAATCTGGATACATTTTTGAGCACTCAAGGAGAGGTGGGATTTGGAGTAAGTTATGGGGACAAAGTACCTGGTATATCTTTCAAGGAAAATGCTAAGTTGGTGTCTTGATGGTAATTTCCACAGTTTGCTGACATTTTCAACATTTAGCAGGAGCAAGTTAGATCAAGTTGATGTCATACGGCATCACTCAAAAAGGAAAGAAGCTCACTCACATACATCTCCTGCTCAACTTGGGTGGGATTTTTCAAAAGTGCATAATCCCTAGGCTTGATCCAGAGAAAACTTCACTTACATATCTCATGCATCTAGTCATCAACATAGTTGCATATATTTAATTCTGTGTAGACTGATACCCTATGGCTTTGTTTCCTCAGAGGCTTTTGGATTCTTTGTGCATGGACCTTGTCAGAACATTTTGACACATAACAGTTCATTGCAGCCAATCAATTAAATGACAAATGATAAAGCAAGATACTTCCAGCAAGAAAGCGACTGTCAGAAGGAGAGCAAACTCCTAGTGTTTCAAAATCTAATGAAGGAAGTGGGGTTTCATCCCTTTTGGCATTTTATGTACATTAAGAGCAAGTTAATAAATCTAGCCTATATGGTAGTAGGAGAAATTATGGAAAGGTATGGGTACTTAAGTGAATGACCTATTAAACACTATATCGGAAGTTGATGTTGTGACCTTTGACAAGGTAGTTTTCTTCTGTGGATAGATTCAAGAAATGACCTCAGAAGAGAAGTATCGAATTGCAACATGTTAAAGGAAATATCTAGGTGATTGCCTATACCAAACCAAGTTCAGTACCATTGCATTGATTCCAGTTCATAGTGACCCTCTAAACAGAATAGGACATGCCCCATGGGTGTGCAGGACTTGCATTCCATACTGGGGGAGAAAGGTCTTATTCCCTTTCAAGTGGTTGGTGGTTTTGAACTGCTGACCTGGTAACATGCCACACAGTCAGGAATTCCTATCAGAAGCTCTAAACTAATATCTAATAAACTGATACTAAATATATCTACCATTTGTCATATTATCATTTAATGATATGTCATGTATATGCAATTTGTTGACTAGTGATTACATTCATATGATAGCTTGTTGTTTCCAGGTAATGTCTATCTCCATTTGCTTTCATTCAATGTGAGACGATGTAGTGCAGACTGAATCAGCAGTGCAGAGTGTGGCACTGTCCTCACAATCATTGCTCTTACTCAACCTCTGTGCCCAGATAGCTTCATGAAGGTTCTGCTCTTTTCAATTTTCCAGCTGATTTTACAAGCATGGTGTACTTCTCCAGAGATTGTTGTCTCTTGATAATAGCCCCCCTGGACATAAAGCAAAGACTCACCTCCTTCTTTCTAAGGAAAATTCTGATAAATTTATTTCAGTCTTTCTTCCGATTAGCCATGGCATGTTCAAGGTTCTTCACCTGTGCCACAGCTCAATATGTTCATTCTTCTTCAGTGTTCATTATTTGCTGTCTGACTTTTGTGTGCACGAGATTGTTGAAGATGGCACAGTCAGAGTCACTTTCCCTTGAATCCTCAAAATGATGTGTTCTTTAACTTTTTAGAGGTCTTGTGCAGTAGATTTTTCCAATGCAATGCATTGTTTAATTTTTTAACTTCCACTTCCATGCATGTTGACTGTGTATCCAAGTAGAATTAAGTCCCTGACAATTTCATTCTGTTCTCCATTAATTATGATGTTAGTTACTAGTCCTTTTGCAGGACTTTTTTTTTTCTTTATGATAAATTGAAATCCATGTTTAAAGCTGTGGTTTTGATCTTTATGAGTAAGTTCTTAAAAAATTCTCTTTTTTTCCATCAATTAAAATTATATCATCTCAATATTGCAATGGGTTTTCCTCAAATCATGATGCTGAGTTCTTCATCTAGACCCTGTTCAGCCTCTGGATTGAATAAACATGCTAGTAAGAGAAAGACAATTTCAATATGCCTTTAATGAATTCAAATCACACATCTATGTTATGTAGACTAAAAGAAAGACACATATTAGAAATATTGCTAAGAAGTACAATCTCTCCATTCATTAAAATCTATGAAGTGAAGATAGGTGAAGTGTCCATCAATGGATAAATGCCTTTAAAAATATGGTACATGGAGACTGTGGCAGTCATGTGCTTATGTTAACTTTATGATTGAGATGGAGGGATAGAGTCTAGCCTGTTAATCTGGAGATAGTCATTGAGTAGCCAATGAGTCTTCTACGTGGGCATGGCTATCTCCTGAGACTTCTGGGAAATCTCACGATATTGCCCTCATGAATATGAGAAGCTATCTCCCTAGTTTTTGGGAGTTAGTCTTAGAGACAATGAATCACAGATAAGACAGATGGTAGCGTCTGAGGAGCCGGAGAAGTAGCCACACAGCTTTGACTTGATGGAGCCAGACCTCTGAAGCTGGAGAGGCCACATGGGGACCCCTGCCAGCGATGAGTTGCTTCTGCCACCACTGGATGCTGTTGATGAACCCTGAGCCCTGAACCCTGAGCTTCTGTCACCACTGGATGCTGTTGATGAACCCTGAGCCCTGAACCCTGAGCTCTGCCAGAGCAGAGATTCTGCACCCACTGACCTGTGACTTCATGAGTCAGAAGGAGACATTATAGACTGTTATTGGGAATATGGGCTAATATTAGACTTATGACTTTGAACAGGACTGGGCTAGAATGATTTTTCAGTGTTCCATTCCTTTTGTACATAGATCATTCCCTTATATCCATATGCGTGTCTATAAATTTGTTCCTCTAGTCTACCCGGACTAACACAGAGACCATGGGATAGTACCCAATAACTAGGAATAATGATAATCCCATAAAGTGTCTTATAATATGAATTCATCAGTAGGACATTATTCAAAGAGAGATAATTTAAACAGGAAAGGGTAAATATCTTCTGACACCACTTAACACACTAAAAGGATCATTGTCACTAGGAATGGAAAGTCTGAAGCAGGGAGGATCACCTAAGTAGCTGGTAGAAGCGAGTTACTTCTGCAGAAGGGAGACAGTTTGGGGGAAGCCAGCACAATGTGCCCAACAAGGTCTCACTCGATGCCATCCAGTCAACGCTGACGCATGCTGACACTCTGTGGGCTAAAACTCCAGGAGTAGAAAGCCTGTCGTTCTCTCTTGACTGCTGATGGTTTTGAACAGCTGGCTATGTGGACTTCGGCCCAACACATGACCACCACACCAGGTGGTCCAGAGGACTCTCTAGAGACACTTAAAATATGCAAGCATGAAGGGCAGAGTCGCTGCGACAATGAGCTCAAACAGAGCCATATCTGTGAGTATGGCAGTGTTTCCCACTGATGTACATAGCATTGCTTAGGTCTGAACCAAATCAATAGCACCCAACAATAGAAGAACAATAAATACTTTAACATATACATTGACAAAAACATTTTAGTGCACAGCAATGCACTACTTGTTACATGCATGTATAGGTGTGTTATATAAGGGTGAGAGAGGATTTGGGAACACATGTATATGCATATGTAAGTATAGTTGTGGACATTTGTTTTGCATACTTGTGTGTGCTATATGTACATTTATGTATGTAATCATGCACATGGGAGTCACAGTTCTGAAAATTTATTAGGTATATGCAAGAACCTCATGGGCTGAGTTATGGACAAGAAGGCCAATGAGTTTTACACAAGAAGTATTTGTTAATTGTTACATTATTTTAACATTTTCTCCTTTAACTAGAATGTAGGTCCCATGAACTCAAGAATTTATCTCTTTCATTCTCCACCCAGAAGAGGATCCCTTCAGATTGTTGTACCATAGAAGTATGTTGAATAGCATAGAATGAATAAACAGAGGAAAAGAAAAGCATAGATAACATAATTTGGACTTTCCTGTTTTTCCAGCTTGCTTTCATTTTCTTTTTTTTTTTTTGAGCTTGCTTTCTTGAAACTTATCCTCTCTGCTTATTAATTGAATTTCAACTTCTTATTTTATACTGTTTCATAAATATTGACAACTGCCTGAAAATCCATTTCTCAGATTTTAAAATTATTGGTCTTCAAAAAATTTATTCAGCATTTATATTGTGTCAAGTCTGATACTGAATGGCTCACATTAAAAAACTCCATTGCTGAATTCTCACAGAACTCATAGGAGCTTACCTAAAAATAAAATCCTGATGTCTTCATGAATCAAATTATTATTTATGAATAATTGAAAGTCAAATTAAATGAATATTTTTTTTAATTATATGGGATTAGCTTCCCATCCTTTTCTTTTCAGAAATATCATTTGCTTTATTTTTAGCTATCTATTTATGCTCAGTCATTAAAATTGATTGATAGTTTTCCCAAGGGAGAGGAAATGTACCTTTCTGTAGCATTAGATCTGAAATTGGTAACCCTCAGACACGACTAGGGTTGACGATGATGCCAGATGAAGCGATGTTAAGAAAGGAGTTGCATGTGGTACTGTTGAGAAATAGTTTTGTAAGGTTTCCTTTCCCTTTTAAAAAATTATACATATGTTCTATAGCAATTTTTTACTCCCACACATAGTCTAATTTCCTTTGGAAAATCGATATCCTCATGTCTCCATATCTACCTAATTCATTCATCTTCAAACAGTGTTACTCTGTCTTATTGTCCCTGGTATTACCACAGCTTGTTAATGGAGAACTGGTTAAAAAAAAGCCTCACAACTTGCATTTCAAAGGGTGAGTGATTATAATTCACTAAAATGAACTACTGTGTGTTTTATGTAAACAAAACATGGTTTTGAAGGATAAAAATATAAAAGTTAATATTTTAATATTGAATTATTCTTTCTACAATATCAATAATATTAGAAAAGGAACAAGGTGAATTGTCTCTGCAACATAAGCAATGAAGTAGTGCAGTGCAGTAACAATGCTTGATGGTCATTTTGGGCAATGAGTTCACATAGGTCAGTTATATGATGTTTTGCAATGCAAATAAATTTCAGGTAAGCAGGTGGAAAATCAGTGCATTTCATTTGCCAGGTCCCCATCTTTGAAGCATATACAAGCATTGTATATTTTGCTAATTCCTGAGGAAACCAAATGCAATCAAGCTTAAATTTTCTAGCATGAAAATATATGCTAAGGATAAAATGACATAAATCAAGCATTACAATGCATAGGTATATATTTCGGTACCACAGAAACACAAAGAAAGAATATTGAAATTCAAATGGTCTGTCAGGAAAGAATTTAAGAAGGAGAACATATGCCTGTTCTTTGCACTGGTTTTGCACTCAGAAGAAAAAGACGTAAGATGTATAGATGAAGCTGCAGAATCCAAAATGACTAAAGTTTTCCCAAGAAAGAATGTGTCCTGAGAGCTAACGTGGAACAAGGCTTTGTATGATCTGAAATGCAGGCATGGAAAGCCTGTTGACATTGGACACCAGGGGAAAAATTGAAGCTGGGAATGAAATCAAAGGAATTCAAATTATTTGGCAAAATAGCTGAGAATTCTATTACAGAAAAATCTCCATAATTTTCTAAATGAATTTTTAATGACAAATATTTATTAACACATCTGCCACCAATTTGTGTACCTACTAATATTACTATGATTAATTTCTATTAGGTACTATTTAGACTGTCACTGTCACAAAATATTTTATTTGAACTCAAGTGCAGTAATATGCAGTATTCCACAGGGAAAACATTGGTTACAAAATTGCATACTATCACAACACATTTTGCACTACAAAATACTAAAAAGAAAAATGATTTTAAAGACATTCTATGTTTCAAAATGCAAAAATGGCATGAATAATTTATAATCCCATAAAATTTATACTTCCACTTGATTTTGAGTGTGCCTTATGTCTTAAAAGTGCATAGTTCCTATGAGCTTTATTTTTAAACCTAAAAAGATAGTTGGATTGCAAGTCTTGATTCTCAAATTTGAGGAATGAAAAACCTAAGCTACCCAGTGTGTGTAATAAAATATCTTATAAATTAAGATGATATGATTTCTGTTCATACTCAACATCATTCAAATGCTGACAGGTAAAATCCAACTGTGGGTAGCTAAGGAGGAGTATTCTTGGAGACAGCGGGAAGAAGTGGACCTCTGTCCTGTGGACTCAAGTTTAATACTTCGTATGGGAATGATTAGGCTGATCTATAATCCAGAATGCAATTTTAAGATTTTTTATTACCTATAATTTTTCATGGAGTCCGCTCAGAGATTATCTGCTTCTTACTATTTAGTGGCTTTGAGGATCTGAATGGTAATTCAGTGCCTTCGGTCAGTATGAAATTAAAACAAAGGAGTAACAAGAATGTGTGGAATTGTTATAATGCCATTGTAGGTCTTAGAAGCCCTGGTAGCACAGTTGGTACATGCTGTGCTGCTAATCACAAGGTCTGAAGTTCAAAGTCACCGTCTTCTACATAGGAGAAGGATGGGTCTTTCTACTCTTGTAAAGACTGCAGCCTCCTGTCCTATAGGGTTAGTATGAGTGGGATTAACTCCATGGTAGTGATTTTAGATTACTGTAATGTCAATATTCTACCTAGCTGAGAAAATAAGTGTTAGAAATAGTCATATCACCTTCACAAGACATTCATCTTCCTTGAAACCTTTTTAGACACCAATTACAGTATTATTTTATTAAATGATTTTAGATTGCCCTTTATGCACTGCCAAGATCAATCTTTTCTGCTTCTTGACATTGCTTTTTATCAACTAATTCATGATTCACTGATTTTTTTAAACTTAAGGGTTATACTATTTTAACATGATAACCTAATCAAAGAATCTGGATGGCGTAGTGGGTTATGTGTAGGACTGATGATGGCAAGGCCAGCTGTTTGAAAGCCTCATCTGCTTGGGACAAAGATAAAGTCATCCACTTTTGTAAATATTTTTAGTCTCAGAAATCCAATGGGGAATTTCACTGTCATATAACATCAACTCAATTGCTTTGTTTTTAACCTAATCAATGGTATTTTTTTTCCTTTTTATGCATGAGGAAATTTGACAACAAAGAAGGGATCATGAAGAAGACTGATGCATGTGAATTAGGGTTTTGATAACAGATATTGAAAACACTATGGACTTCCAGAAAAACAAACAAATGCTTTGGACCAAGTAGAGCATAAGTGTTCCTTAGAAGCAGAATGGCGAGACTTCATCTCCCATTATGTCGGTTTTCTAGAGAAGCACAATCCATATTTGGAAATTGTTACCAGAAGGAAATCGCTTGAAAAGAACACTTTGTGGTAAAGTGGAGGTCAGTGGAAAAGAGAATACGCTGGACAAAATGGAGTGATAGCAGTGGCTTTAAAAATGACCTCAACCTGCAGCTGTTCTTCTGACCACGGTGCGGGGTGCGGCAGTGTTTAGTTCTCTTGTCCACAGGTGCGCTACAATGAGGAACTAACTAGACTGCAAATAACAGCAAGAACGACAATCATCTCTTTTGTAGGATCTCATGAGAACGTTTTTAATGAACTCATTGTTAAACTCTCTGCATTATTAAGGTGTTTTAAACATATTAGTAACAGGATTTTTTTATTGTGATTCCAAAAGTTAACCCAAGGTATGGTGATTTCATTTTAATATTTATTATTTTTCTCAGATAGTCATTTAAAAAATAAACAGCATAATTAAAAGTAAAAAATAAAATTTAGTTAGAAAATAAAATTCATATTTTGATATTAACTTGTTAGTGATAGTAATGGTTAGTTTTATATTTGAAAATGTAAAAGTAGCCGCATTGAACTTCAGTCACTCCTCACCTCTGAATAGAAGAAATGCTAGAGCCTTCGAACGAAGGAGCCAGAATTCCTGTCCGTAATCTCAAAAAAGAGACAAAGCTTAAAAAGCAGAGAAATTACTTTTAGCAACTAGTTGTAATTAAACCAGCTCTGACGAATGAGAACCCACGTGAGTTAGTGTATACCCCTGTAAGGTGTTTCGATCCAGATTTTACAAACTAGATCACTGGGCTTTTCCTGCAAAGGACTTCTGGGTAGGTTCCAACGAACAAGCTGTATGTCTGCAGATGGGCATGGTAACCATTTGAGGCACCCAGGGACTCCAGGATAATCATACTTTAGTGACAGTAGTGGTGAGACCATGCTGATGTGTGCAGCCCTGATCTGCAAAGTCAGCAATTCCTTACCACCAGCTGCTTGGCGGGAGCAAGACAGGAGGCTTTCTAATGCCCTGGAGAGTTACCGTCTCAGAAATTCACAAGTACGGTTCGAATCTGGACTACAGGGTCACCATGAGGTGTCATCTACCCAAAAGCAGTGTGTTTTGAGTGAAATGATTGGATAATGGGAGATACCCAGAGGAATACAGCAAGTAGACTGATATTATTAGGGAACAGACCTTAACTAGGTGCAGTGGGAAGAGAGATTCCAGGCTTTGAAAATATCAAATGGGAAGTCCTATACATAACTTCATTCTTTGTTTTTTTAATTCCAAATTTATTTATCAAATTCAGCCTACAATAGCAATTTTTAATGCTTCCCCACTCACATCCTATTTAAAAATTTATCCAAATTCATAAGTGTTTTGAATATATTCATTTTAGTATATTAATTTTAACATATTCACTTAAATTGTAGCTTAAAATCATTTCTCTATTTTCCTTCTGGTGGTCCATTAGAGGTAACCAGTCCAAGTTTTCTTTCATTTACAAATGATATTTCATGCATATTCTTATATTGTCTTCTTCAGCACATTATATTTCTAAACTGTAGCCTTGATGTTGATATTCTTGGCTGTTGATAGTGCATATTTGCAACTTTTCTATCTGTTCTCAAAGAGCTCATCAAAGTCATTGTGTCAATTGACTTTTCATTTGTCAATTTCCTTTCCCACATCTATGAAATTTGAGTCAGCAATTGGTACTGTCAGACTTATTTTTTGTTTGTTCAAGGTGAGATCTGTAGATTGGAAATAAAATGTTCTTTCAATGTGCATTTCTTTCATTATAGAAAGCAATATATTTTTACCCATATTGATTATTTGGTTTTTAAACTATATACTGTAGCAAAATATATATAGCAACAATTTTTAAATTTTAAGTATATAAAATATTAATTATTCCATGTTATAACCATCACCACTATCTATTTCCAAAAATATTCCACAAAAGGATGCAGAAATTCAATAATTATTAAGCCATAAGTCTCCATTTTTCTATATATCAGCCCTTGATAATCATTAATAATTTTTTTCTCTTTGCATTTGCCTATTCTAGATATTACAAAAAATGGGGTCTACAATGTTTGTATTTTTGTTTGATTTTCCTTCAGCCTGTATGTAAGGTTAATTTGCATATAGGCTATATTACAACTTCATTTCTCTCTCTTTAAAATAAATCATATTATTGGGGGCTCTTATAGCTCTTATCACAACCCATCCACCCATTCATTGTGTCAAGTGACTAGGTTGTTTTTCCAAGCTAAGCCTGTGGTATGCACTCCTAAGTAATGCAAGTGCTGAAGCAGAATTTTATCTCACACGTTCTTTGTGATCCTGCCAAGAAGCATGCCTTAAAGCCCAAAGGAGACCTTGGAAACTGTGCTAGAAGTCTTCCTTCTTTCCTCGACTTTTCTCTGTTGCTGTTTTGGTTTTTAGCTATCTGATATGCTGCCCTTTTTAAAGATTTAATTGAGTATACTTAAGTCATATAATGTTTTAAGTTATCAAGCCCAAAGTGGGCATGATGCAATTTCTAAAGTTATGTATAATAAATAACGAAAGTTATTTTTGTTTTTTCTTTTCACTGTATAAGTGGATGACCAACTGAATGAGTAAGAAAGAAGTATTTGCTCTTTTGTAGCGATAGTGCCTGACTGTTAGTTCATGACCTCAGTAGTTATTCTGAGTTCATGGGAAAATTTGTTGTCATTGATATTTAAAGCAATTAAAATTACTTATTCATTTATTCTAAAGTCATATGTAATAAAATCATACATAAAGAATTGCAGTTTTGAATTTTCGAAAACATTTTATTTATATTTTGGAGAATGGTGTGATAAGGATTTTTTTAATTTGATGAGCTATCTTTATTACTGTCCATATAAATTAATTCCAATTGAACTTAGGCGCTTCATTATGAAGTCACGTTTAGCCTGATTCCTCAAATTATTATTGCACAAATGATCAGGTTGAACTAATCTCTATCCAGTACATGTATTATTAAACTGTACTCATTCTTTCACTTTGTTTAGAAGTTAGTACATGCTACTATGTAGTAGCAGAAACTACATAGAAGTCTATGTACATCATAAACTATGTGCTAGTAACAGGATGGTTAGAAGGAGAAGAACAAAAAATTGTATTCCCTACTCCAGTAAAACAGATTAGTAGAGTACAAAGTCAGTTGAACATACCATTTTAATATGAAGTTTGAAGCTACTAAAAATGAAAAGAACAATATGTTTAGAAGTAAATATCATAAAGTCAGCTGTCATCCAGTTGGTTGTGATCCATGGAAACACTGCAGAAACATAAAGTATTCCATGGAGATGGGTATCATGATCATCAGTTTGACAGTCTATTTTACTCGTTAGTATGTCAACCCACTCCATGTAGAATCTCCCTTGCTCTTTGTCAACTTCACCAAGGATGATGTCCCTCTTGCAATTGATCTCCCTTAAGGACAATTTCTTCAAACAAGTGAGTTGAAGAGTGTTCTGCTGTAATCTGTTGGGTTATCGGTGTCTAATATTTGAAATAAGATTGTCAGGCCTATTTCCTTGTCTGTCTTCATTTGGAAGCGTCACTGAAGCCTGCCTACCCTGGTTAGCTACTGATGTTCCAGTGACATGACTTCTAGCAACACAAAAGCAACCACAGGAGCACAGATGTACAGATAAAACATGGTAGAAAAATCAAGAAACCCTTTATTTTTTAATTTTTTTTATTTTTGAAGCCCTTTAAAGTATTTTTGAGACCTAAGTAACACTTCTTCCAAATTTCCCTCTGCCTGGCTTCTTATATTCACTTCAGGTGTGCCTCGTTTGCTTGCTGTAATGACATTGTGTCTGCCTGTTCAGCTTAATTTTCCTGTGTGTACACCCTGCACTCTTCGACTCTGATAATGATTTTGAGATTACAAACCTCCTTTCAGCTCACTGATCATTTATCCTCACTACTGGAATGGAAGGATTCATTCATTTTGCCTGTAGTTTACATATGGGATTTAGTTTCCGATATTATCTATAAAATGCATATGGAGACTTCTCTAAGGAATTTGGTTAACAAAGTGGCATTTGTATCTTTAATTTAGAAATGATGAGACATAAATTACTTAGCTATTAAAAAACTAAATATATTTTTCTAATTGTGATATGAAATGAAGTACATATAGAAGCTAAGTAAAATACCAGGATGTTGACCAACATAAGAAATAGGATAACTTAAAATTTTAAAAATAAGTAGCAGGAAAAGACAGAATCCAGTATTTATCAATTAAACTACAATTAAAATTTAGAAGTAAGACCTTGAATACCAATACTTTAGGAGAATATTACTTTTTATTTGCTTTGAATGTCTACTAATGTCCTTGTCCCACTGCAGATGGGAGTTTGAATTATGTTCCCATGAAACAAAATAATGCCACAAGAACCGTATTCCAGAGTGGATTGAATCCACTAGGGATAATATTACATATTATTAGAGCTTTTAAATTTATAAAGAAAAATTGCAGACCCTTTTTCTCCAAATATTTCCCCTCAAATTTAACATAATTCATAGCATTTAGCTTAGAAATCTGGATAAATATGCCTATAAAACTTCATGCTAGTGTGATATATGAATCACATATCCTTTACTAGTCTCAATGTTTTGTGACATTTAAAATATAACTGATATAAGAAAAATAATTTTAAGTCTCATTTTTTTTGGTAATAAAATATGTTAAAAAACTACAACTGTTGGCTTGATTCTTGTAGTATCTGAATTCTTGATGGCAAAAATCTTAAACATACTATATAGAATGATGTCTATACAACTTAAGAATATTTTAAATGTTGAAATTATGCTATATTGTTCAAAGAAGCAAGCACAATTAATATTAAATTAAAATTTATATCAATATCTCCTTCCTCTTTTAATTATCTCAAGATTTCCATCTCACTATATTTACTAGCAAGTTTGCTTATGGCAGTAGTTGCTTTACTATTTTTTGTTTTACTGTTTTGAAGCCATGGATGAGGCTTTTCTTCCAATGTACCCCTGATCATATATGCAGTTTGCACCATCTAAGGCCTCTTGGTTCATATTTTTGGATTTTGCCTGCCATTGAGTCTGTTTTAAGTTATTGTCACCCCTTAGGTAACAGAGTAAAACTGTGCTCAAGAAAAAGGCCTCTATTTTTATGTGAAAAGATTACCAGGTCTTCCTTCTACAGAGACACTGTACTGGTAACCTTCCCACAGCCTAACCATTGCTCTCCCAGGACAGCATGAATTAGCTCTGCTGCTTGTGTCGGGGCCATGAAATCGGAAGGCACTATGAGACCCTATGGATGACAGCACATCATTCTGTGGAGTCCTTGCCACTCTTACAACCAGGCAATATCTGAACCCATTGTTGCAGCTGCTGTATTAACTCATCTCGTCTTTTGTGTCTTAATCTTTCTCACTGACCCTCCACTTTACCAAACATGGTACCAGTTCCTGATCCCATTCCGTCCTGATTACATGTCAGGATCTTTTTTGTCTCTTTCTTTGTGTGGACTATACCCCCCTGGAATCCTACTGTATATTTTTACTACTGTATTTTATACTTACCAGATCAGGGGCTCTTTTAGTTTCTTCGTACAGTTGTAACATAAATACCACTATTGGGTGATCTTAAGGAAGGGACATTACTTTTATATCACATTGCAGGATGTGTTGTTTCGTGCCATTACTCTTTTCTGACACTTAGAGACTTTCCATCAAAATCTATCTGCAGTAAGTTGTAATCTTTGTAGTTAGAGATCGCTAGGTCTGACCTCTGAGTTAGCAGCCGAGCACTTAAGCATTGTGCGGTAATACATATAACCACTTGCAAGGAAAGGCTTTCTTCTGAAAAAATTATATTCTCTGTTTACGTAGCCCCCAAGCACCTTAATTTCTATTTGTTTTCTGTCTTCTCATTGTGCTTGTTTATTTCTATGGAAGTGCTGCTTATTTAATTATCCAGAAGCAATTAGGTTTAGCACAATTTTATTAAAATATGGCCTCTTTAACATAGCAAAGAAATGGAATTGCTTCTACAGGTACAGGGTTCAGGACTTAAATATTTTTGAAGACACAACTCAACTCACAGCAATGGAATATGTTCACATATTATGTGATACATAGTTACATCTTAAAGCTATTAAGAAATGCTAATAAAACCATCAGAAATAATTGTAAAATTGGAGCAAGTTCAAAGTTGATCAAAGTAACAATTTATTCAAACAAATGAGTACTCTATAGCTTAAATTCAGCACAGATTTGTATGTGATTAAGAGCCCACTGCCGCTGAGCCAAGGTTCACTCAGAAAGAACCTATAGAACAGAGTAACAATGTTTTTTTGTTTTTTTTTTGTTACTGAGATTGTAAATCCTCACAGTACTAGACTTCCTCTTTTTCTCCATAAGTGCCCATCTGATAAACTTGAACCACAAAACTCATTGTGAGCCCACTGAGCCACCAGGTCTCCTCAGGTAATTCGAGTGTCCCTAAATATTATTTGTGAGCAATGTAATCATGGCAATACACATGACTTCATCAGATCAACATACTTTTCCCCCCTATCTAATTGACAACAATACTATCTTCTTATATTGGTGGTAATTATTACTACTGGAGTGAGCGAGAGAGTAGAGACTATAATAATTGTGGAGATCATGGTGAATATAAGTGAAATATAGCAAGGTTGCTTTCTAAAAAAAACAAATATTTATCACATTTATAGATTTAAAGATTCAGAAAACTCAAGAAATGTTCAGAGAGATAGGGATAAATATAAAATAGAATCTTACATTAGAGATCAGAGGTGTATCCCAAAAGTGACCTCAAGTCTGTAATTTTGATGTGATTTGATATTGACTTAGAATGGCATTTTCCTATTAACTGAAAGCAAATGAATTAGATCCCCATCTTTGATATCTGGCCCAGATAACACTTTGCTGCCCCCTTCTGATTCTCTGCTGCTACGACTCCAACAATCTGAAAGTGTGGGTAGTTTCCAAGTTACCAAACTCTGTTTTAAGTATAGCCCATAGATATGAACCAACCCCCAAATAGTTTTTTAATAAAAATGTGGAGTAGATACAACAATTCATATTAATAAATGACTTCTATTTGTTGTATGCAGCAAATATGTACTTTTATTATTATGCTAAAGATGCAGCATATTCAAAAAATTTTTCATGCTTAGAAGGTAGACTGCATACTGATACACATCTTTGACTATCTGGCATTACAAACAAACCATACCTACATCTTGTAACTCTACAGTCACATTTGCTTAGAAACAGATTTAGAAATGAAACAGGGACTGTCAGTAATTATGAATTTGTGCTTGCCTCAAACTTTAGGGTTTGATACCTCATAATGATTTTGTAATTAAGGAAATTAGATTTGTACAATGTCCTTCAAAGTTATGGAATTTTGGTCCAGAATCTCACTAACCCATGGGTGCACCATTTCTTTTTCTACTTCAAGACATGTTTTGTGTGACATGAATAGAATTAAGAAATGATTCCTTTTCTAGTAAAATATAGACTGTGTCTAACTTCTGTAGGCTAGAATCACTTTTAAGGTGATATCTAGGCATCTGTGTCTTTACTGACCTTTATCACTGTGAAAATTAATTCCATGTTTGCATCCTTCCTAAGAAGGAGTTACTATATTGAGCAGTTTAAAATTTGAATAATGTGATATTGGATGCCCTGCCATCTGCTTCAAAATTATCCTGATAATGAAAACTGTGTAGTCCAAACTCACTCGTCAAAGATTTTGGAGAACACATAGGGATTTATTTGTTTGTGTTGCATTCATAGCAGTCTGAAATCCTGCTACACAAAGTTATCAGATTTTTTTGCAATCTCTGGTTTTGCCTATTAATAAGTTCCTAATAAAACCGTTTATCACATCCATATTACCTTTGCTGCTCTGACCTTAATCCTGTGTATTTCTGCCTACTAAATCAGAGGTTGAAAATACTTGCTTTGCTTTCCCATAAAAGGTATTTCTTTCTCAGTATCTCACCATCTCTTTTTCTGTGGAATCAATCTTGGAGTATCTCGAAAGACCATGTCCTTTAAGAGTTAAGATTTTGTAAAGGGAGCAAAGTCCTTATAGCAGTTACTCAGTGTAGGACTTGAGTGCTCCTTTTCTGAAAAGATATACATAGAAGACAATGGAAACAAGGAATTTAAAAGAGTAAACCAATAAGCCAAGAATAATTTCTAAAATATTCCAAGGGTGTGTGTGTGTACATGTTCTAATGTTTCTTCTTTTTGATACAATTCCAATACAAGTTCATTAGTGACAATTACATCTCACCATGTTCCAGATCTGTTATTTTAAGCAAGGTCTTTATTTTTAAAATTCATATGGTAATACAGTATTTTTGAGAAAGGTATAAAATAGATATTTCAACTATCTGAGAGCGAGTTACATAGATGCTGGTTAGTGGTCATCATAGAATATGAACATGACTTTTTTGGGGGATTACCCCCTTATATGTATTTAAAATTCTGTTGAGATTTTTTTTCTCTACTTTGAAGGAATGAAGGGCTACAGGAAAGGTTCATTAAGCTTTATATTTCATTTTGTTAAGTGACTGATGGATTAGTGGATATGTTATTATAGTTTTGGTCTTTAGATCTTAAACAAGTTCTACAAATAGTCTCCTAGTACCTATTCAATTAATAATAAAGCCAGTTTTAAAAGAGTGACTGTTCAATATTCCTCAAAGCAAAAAGTTTTTAAAGAGTGACTGTTCAATATTCCTCAAAGCAAAAAACATACTCTACTTCACAGCTTTAATGGCCAATCATTTTATATCCATAAACAAAACATAAATTTCTTTTGTTAACCTGGAAGTTCAGCTTCCACCATGAATAATGGTATTTTAAGTGCATATTTCCAGTTGTGGCAGTAAAATTTATCTTTTTTCTAAAAATTATGATTCTAGGCCAATTTGTAACCACTAGTCTACCAGGAACCCTCTGAAAATTATACAGTAACAAAAACCACATATATTTTAGTGAGATTTTGACCAGATGTTGAGGAAAAAAGATGAAAATAATCGAAATTACCACCTCACAGCAATCATTTATGATTCAGAGTACTAGCTATATTAAGTAGTGAGTGTGTGAGAAATATTGAATATAGGAACAGGAATTTAGAATGTATTTAATTTATTTTAAAATATGCAATACTAGTGGGTATAATGTATAATATAAAAATTGCTGTCTGATCAGCTTGGACTTATGATAACTGTGTTCAGAGCAGTGATAGGTTTTATTCCAACCCCATTTGGTGACGGTTCTCAGTTTGGCAGTTGCAGCTTCTCCCAAGATGTCCTCTAACATCATTGCTTTGACTCCATGATGAGTGCTCTTATGAGCAGCCATGCAGTTGTGAGAAGTTCAGGGTGGAATGTTACCCACATCAACAGGTTCCAGTCCTAGTGGAATTGGGTGGAAATTTGATTTGGGATATGGATTTACTCCTCTACAATTGGAAGCTATGTGGAAGCTAACTGTATTCTGGCTTGTCTGGATCTCACACAGGGCTCATAGACATGCCCCATTGCCTGCCTACCTTGGGAGCTATTAATGGTCTGCTGAATTGTCTGACAATTTTTGATTCATTCAACTTTGTAGCCAGGAGTCTGCTTTACAGCCTGGTTCACCTTTCTGCGTCTTGGTTTCTGAGTGTCAGCAGCTTCATGGTACAGGACAAACCATGTGCCTGATTAGGCGGTCTTGGATTCATTTCCCTTTCCTGCCACGAGCCTGTGGTCTTTCTGTTTGCTGATCCATCAATACTGGTAGCTATGAGAGTCATGAAATCCCCCTGCTTAATATCTGACTGATGGACATGAAAAGATTGGGCATCTACAGAAGTGTGTCACTTTCTTGAAATAAAACTATTTCTTTAGTTCTGTAGACTTGAATCCATTATTGCAGCTATCGAGTCAACCCTCATTGAGGGTTTGCCTCATTTTTATATTGAAATTATTTGCCAATACCAAATGAATTTGGATATAATGTCTTACATTAATTTGTATCTCTTAATCTATAGTAGGCTGATCACATCCCTGTCAGTTTATGGTCGATTGCATATTGCAGTGATTCTGAAAGCTATGTCATGAATATTTCACTGTCAGCACGGTCATCTATCATGGACAGATTTCAGCTATGCCTCCAGATTATGACAGCTAATAAAGAAAAGTCTGGAAGTTAGCCAATGAAAACCTTACAGGTTACAACAAAGCATTGTCTAATTCTCGTTCAAACACCTCAGGAGGAAGGATAAATTTCAGGGGAAAAAAAAACGTGTTTGGTGAAATAGAGGACGAGCAAAGCTGAAGAAGATCCTTAGTGAAAAGAGCTGGCACAATGGCCACTATGTTGCAGCCTCCTGTAGACAATAGTGAAGATGATATCAGTTTGAATAAAGTTTCCTTCTGCGGTCCATCAGTTCACCATTAGTGAACATGACCCAATGGCCATCCATCTATATCTCTATAGCCATGTATCTATGGATCATCATCACCTGCCTACACACACACCTACCTATCTACCTACATTTCTAATTGAGAACTTCCTATGCTTTCCCTATTTTCTTTCTAATTAGATGTTTTTTTTCTTAAGATAAGCTATTCCATATCTATCTTAACAATGTAATTTATTGAACATAGTTTTACTCTCATACCTATTCTGGAAACTTAAAACAATTTTTTGTAATCGTGGATTTGTTGTTTCCTAGGTCCTATGTGTCCAGGGTTACTTTCTTTTGGGGGAGGTGCATATATCCTTTAGAGTTCATATTTGAGAACATGGATACACATATTGTGCTGGATGATTATTATTCTTTATTTTTAACAATGTGTATATTAAATTTCTCACACTGGAAACTATAAGTAATTTCCTGATATTGCTAATGAATTACTATAGACAGAATCTTGACATTTTCAATAAAAAACAAAAACAAACAAATAACCCAGCCTGAATTGTTGGTTTACGGGAGATTCTAGCCTCTCGAGGGCAAGAGGTGGAATAGGAGTTGTTCGAACTCCATATTGGAGTTTGAGGTATCACCAGTGTGTTCCAAAGGTGTGGAGCTACTTTGTGAGGGCTTATCACCACCTACGTTGGTTCTAGCCTAATTTCAGTCATTTGAAAGATTAGATTCCGTGACTTGAAAGATTATATGAGTGCTGTCTTTCTCAGATGGAGTATTAGGCAGGGTTCTCTAAAGACAAAAAACAAGGACACATGACTTGTGAATATAAAAGCAAATAATTCACACAGCACAACCGAGAGCTTAGTTCAACTCACTTTCAAGGATAAGTTAACACACTGAAGATTCTTTCCACTCAAATGATGATTAGCTCAAGGTCAAGGATGCAGAAATTAGGCAGATGAGATGGCAAGGAGTAGAAGACAACAGGATTCAGTGCAAAGGGAATTTTCTGCCCCTGCTTGTTTCTTTGATTAGGCTGATACCATTGAAACTAAAGCTGAGAGACAAGGTCATACCTAGACTGTTGATAATATGTGTGTCATAGACTCAGTGCAACACTGAAACCTAGTTTATGTCTGAATTATCTAGTACAATAAAACTATGAATATCTCTCATTATAGAAACTAGTAGTAACTGAAATATGAGGTGATTAGATACAAGGTAAGTGATATGTGACTATGTTACTTCAGGTAAGCTAAAGAAACAAATCCACAGAAATTCATGTATGTAAGAAAGAGTTTCATATAAAGGGTAAATATACATTAAGAAAGCATCCCAACTCAGTGCTGTCCCAGTCCCTACGTCCCACATTAGTCCAGATGCCCGACACCAATCTCCAAAGTCCTCCTCAATCTCACAAAGCACACAATGACTGCAGGAGGAAAGTCGAATCAGTGAACGTGTCAGCATCTCAGCACTGGAGGGGTCTCCACGCGGCTGCTCCAGCACTCAGGGCTGCACCAGGGTGCGTCTATGTGGCTTCGTCTCAAAGATGTCCCACAGGAAATCAGCCTTGACAGCTGAAATAGGGAACTGGTTAAAGCAGGTTCACCCTGGTCCGACCATGAGAAAGTAAGAGACGCAAGAACCAGAAAGTTGATGCTCACTGAGCCCTTTATCTCGCCACCCTTCAATGAATCCTGCATGTGTTTATCTGCCAGGTAGGCACAATAAACCTTAACTCTCTCAGCGGGTTTTTCTGTTGAGATAGATTCTCGATAACACTGCATATTTGTTTACTCAGGCTCATAACAAATATTATGTGTATGATTATATATTTATATTAATGGGCTTTGGAAGAATGCTATAAGAAGAAAGAACATTGTTGCTAGATGCCGTCAAGTCCAATCTGACTCATAGCAATGCAATGTATAACAGCATAAAGTGCTGCCTGGCCCTGAGCCGTCCGCACAAGAGTTGTCATGTTTGAACCCACGATGGGTCTGTCAGTTGGTTGTACTGTGGTGACTTTTGTTTCGGTGTTACCTCCAATGCACACGTTTCAGCAGCGCTTTCTGACTAAGAAGACACTGTGAACAAGAGATAGGCTGTACATGCAGAAATTAGCCACTGAAAAATCTATGGACAGAAGTGAGGTCTGTACTGACTAATTTCTACTATATACAATCCTATTTATATTGAAGGAGTAAAAATAAGTGTACAAACTTTAAATGTCTGAAAATTAATGAAAGTGTGGACAATTTCAAAGTTTTTTCAGATAATTTTATTAATTAATGATTTATAAGATCAGCTATAATGAAATAGGTAGGAGGGTATATTTAACCTTATTGGGGTAAATATTAAGAAATAAATTTCTTAAAGTTAATATTTATGCTATCTGAGAAAGAATTGTAAACTAAAAGAGCAATTTATGTTAAAGAATCTTACATAAAAGGCTCACCCCTTCTCATTTTGTAAGATAAGCATTGGAGTTTTTGAAGGGGCAAGGTAAGTTTCTTTTCCATTTAATGGATATATCTTTGAATATCATTGCTGCCTTCTTGTGTTTCCAAATCTGAACCCTCAATTGTGTACTTAGGGCACAAAGAATGGGGTACTTTGTGACTGTAACACTTTATGCAGCATAATGCTCATGAGTTTGCTCAAGAATTTATAGTTAGTAAAGTAGTACAGATATGTTACAGGAGAGAGAATTCCGTATTGACAGATTGAGTCCTACCATTGAGGGTGACATTTGAAAAGAAAATTTCAGGGAAGACTCTGTTTATTTAAGTACTCTAACAATAATATAAAAAAGATATACTGAATGCCTATTTCATGAATCTAAGTTTTATGTCTATTTCACATATCACCAGGTCTATATTCCTAAGTGATAGCATTAAAGCTTACTTTTCCTCAATACTTATTGATTTTAATTAATAGCAAATCATATACTTTTGCTAAATATTGAAATTATCATTTTCTTAGATTTTCAGAAGCTTTTCTGAATTCTCTAATATCATAGTAAATTTATTTTATCAAAAATGCATAGATTTATATAGTAATGTTTTTATTGTAATAAAGTTTATGCAATGAAATTTTCCATTTCAATATTCTTCATGTAAAATTCAGAGATCTCATGTTCATAATGTTGTACAACCATCTCCAATTTTAATTTTCAATTTCTCTATCACCATGAAAAAAAACTCATAAGCAAGAAGTCTCCCACTCCTCCTCTTTTGCCCAACTCTAGTAACCATTAATAAACTTAAATTTTTGGACATACAATATTTGTCCAGTTGTCCAAATAAGCTAACTTATTTGCCTTGGCATGGTGTTTAAAGGTTAACTATGTTGCAGCATATATCAATACTAAATTTCCCTTTTATTGGTGAAAAATAGTGCATGTGGGCACCAAATTTTTAGTTCTCTTTGTGTTCTTTCTTTACAATTGATGTCTAGATCGACAGAAATGTTCCCATATATTAATATGTATTATATTATATATGTTACATTTTGTCAATACATGTGATTTATTGTTATAACAAGACCTCAAGTTAATTTTCAACTCATAATGACCCCTTGTTGCAAAGTAGAAATTTTTCATAGGATTTTAAGTTTTAATTTGTATAAACAACTTTCATTAATTGCTTCACTCAAACTATGTCTCCACTAGTAATCTGTGATTTAGATATAACCATTGGGTACATTTTACAGTTAAAAATTTTAGACTTCAGTTGTCATTTCGGAGGTAGCAGATGGAAATTTTGAACACAATGCTTCCAAACCTGTACATTTACTGAAATGTAGAGGTGTCATAGGTTGGATTTAAAACGCATTGAAGAATAAAATATGTATTTATCTTCTCTCTCAAAATAAATAACATATAGAAGAATTTTTAATAATTTATTCATGAAGAGGGACAGATGCTTTCATTCACTTATTCCTGAGCAATGGCAAATCACTACAACAAGGGCTCGGGCCCATACACAGATCTAAAGATGTGTCTGATGTTCAGGGTCTTGTATAAATTAAACTATGGACAGTGGTGAATAGCTTATGAATCACTTAGGGAAAAGTTGCATGTGATGGATGTGGAAAATGATTTTTATAAAACATTACAGTTCAGACTAAGGGCATGAGAAATTAATCAAATCAGCTCAATATCAAAACTTAAAAAACTAATTTCCATCAAGTAAACTCCAATCCATGGAAACCCTACCAGAGTGGCTATGCTCTACATTGATTTTTGAGTCTGTAACTCTTTAGAGGAGATGTGCTAATATCATTTCTGATGATGACAGACATTTGTATGTTGATCTTTAAAGAATGGAATGTGAATTCTCAATGACGAAGTTTATTCCTTTTCAGCATTAAACTTCAACTTAAAACACACTGGTATGACAGCTATTTTCTATTTGAAATCAAATTATTTTCTGCTGTTTCCTAAATTCTGCAAAGGTTTTGCAAAAATATTCATTTGTAATATAATTTTAAAAACATTAATTATTTTACACTTATTTTTTGATATATTTTCATTACTACTATTTATTTCACATACATATTTAAGAATGCAAATAGCCTTTCCTGTTAGTAAGAGTATAAAACCAGAGGGAAAATGCTACTAGGGTGTGTACCTTATTTCCCTCTCTCTATGATTGATACAAATATTTTTACTCTTCTTTAAATTATTAGAATCAGCAGAATAGAATTTTAGTCAATCTCCAGTTATGTCCTTGTTTGACTCTCTTGCTTATTTCTCTATGTGAAATTGTTTTCCATCTCTTCTTCAGGTGAAAAATATAACCAAAGATTTCCTACAAATAATATTAAAATCTCCTAAACTTAAAAATCTTAGAAGCTGAGCATCTTTTTTTTTTTTTTTTTAAGGCTGGACCATCTCAGTAATTCAGTTGCGGGGCACCCACTGAGGTTATGTGACTACTATTCAGAGAAGGAACAGATGCGAATCAAAAGGAAGCCAGTGGTATCATACGCATAGGCAATGACACACAAAATTCCCTTTACCTTGCCGAGTATACACACCTGGGTCAGGAAATCATATGAAAATTCACTATAACTGTTCTTGAAGGATGTATAGAAAGTTAGTCCAGTATTAGTGCATTGGTCCTGTGGATCCTTTTATTGTCCATGTTCTGAGTCAGGTCAGACTGATTGAGTCATGACCTCGGCGATTATGATGCAGTGGATTATTTAATATGTTGGTCTAGCCCTAGTCTTCGTAATCCTACCTACCGAATGATCTGTAAGAGAAGGGAAAAGATACTGATGGATTCTGTGATTTAGTTGTAAGCTATTGGAATTCATTAAGGGGATTGCTCAATTTTGCATCAGCTAAGCAGATGCAGGGTGGTGGGGCTGGGGGATCTCACTGCCCTCCAAAAGCAAAAACCAGAAGTGGAGCCCATCTTGCTCACACTGAGACCCGGCAGGTGGAATCTCCGAGGCCCAGGGGAGATGAGGCTGTGTAACCAGAGTATCAGAGGGTTGATGATAAAAAACAAACAAACAAACAAAAAAACAACCAAGAGCCACAGTAGGAAAGAGTAGTGGACTTCCAAGCCCATGAATCATGGTAAGGTGTGAGTGTCCCAGACAGAGGCTCATTCACGGAATAAGATACCTTTAGCACCTTCAATAGGGGCGCTATGTTGGCAGTGGCATAGATTTAAGCACTCCTCCTGAGTCCTTAAAGTGGCGCGGCATGCCCTTTGGCCTTTTATGAGCGGTCTGAAATGATTTTGCAACATTGTCAGAGCAGAATAGAGGCCAAGGTGCTTCCTGAGTGGGAAGCCAAAGTCTAGAGTGGTGCCTAGCTGTGACTCTAAGTGGGAAGAAACTGCCCTAAGTGGATTTCTGTGTCTTGAAAATTTCTGGTTCTAAATTATAGCCTGTTAGCTTTCTCCATGGAGCCCACCACTGTGAGTCTGGTTTTGCATGACTATTGTAATGAACTACCAAACCTATTGGAGGAGTGGAGAGTTAGTTCTATGGGAGGGGCAGTTAGTGTCAGAATTGGCAAAAGACAAAGAGGGTATCTACCTATCTGACTTTGGGCTCATAGGAATCTGATTTGAACTGCTGAGGAGTTTGGTTCCCTACTTCCTGTTGTGAAATCAGAGGAGGCTAGACACTGGTCCTGCATCACTTTTTATAGCAACAGCATCAGAATAGAATCTGAATTGTAAAATGCAGATGATCCAGAACAATAGCACAAACTGAAATAATAATAGATCAAATCTCCACAACAGGAGACTTAAGAGCAGTCAGTGAGCCCTTTTAGGGGCCAGAGGCAGGAGAGTCGGTTACTGGCAGCACTGCCAGCAAAAGGTTGGCTGGGATCCAATGCCTAGGAGGGATGCAGCTCACAAATTTTTGCTATCCTCTTCCTTGATCATGCTAGTATGGTCAAATTTAACAAATTTGCACACATTCTTGCGTCACTTTGTTAGCCATGACTGAAAGGGCAGAACAAATTTGAAACCCTAATTGTTTACCTCATTCTGAACTGAGAATATATTCCTTTTTTAGAATCACAATTAGCTCATACTCTTCTCATTAGAAACTAACACCAATAAGAAAAGTTATATAGTCATTGATTCAAATAAAAGTGAAAAGTAGGGATACCTTTTTCAATGGTCATTTATCATTTTGTATTGTGATCTATCCTAAACTGTAAAGCATATTTGATCACAGATCACCTGGCAATATGAAAAAAAGAAAAATGGAGAATCTTAAAAATTGTATGAATTGATTATCACCAAGACATAAGTATTATTTATCTCTTTTAAATGTACGTCTTAGGCACACTTGTCTGCATTTTGTTCAAGGCAGTCGTCTGCGGAGCTGTATGTCTGTTGAGGCTGTGGTAGCCACAGTGGTGGTAGTAATGTGCAAGCTATGCAAAGAAAGCATTTCAGTAATAAGAATACTTAAGAGATTCATGAGAGCAAAATCATATATTCTTTAGCTGCTCTTTCTAGACACATTTCTATTTTAATTTTCACAGACTACATACCATTTTTTTGAATGGCAAACAAAAATGACTGCTGGGTTTATTCCAACTTATAGGGACGCAATAGACAAGCAAGAGCTTCCTCTAGAGGAGCCAAAGCTGTGATGTTTCCAGAAACACATCTGCATCTTTTTCCCCTGGAGACACTGCTGAATTTGAACTGCTGGTCTTTCAGATAGCAGCCAAGTAGTTAATTTAGGGTGTTCTATCAGACACTCTAAGGGACCTTTTTGATTATATATATATATATATATATATATATATATATATATATATATATTGGAAGGCTGATCCAGCAAAATCTAAAAATATTTTAAGCAGGTAAAATCGAAGATAGAAGGAAACCCAAGAAGTGGCGAGGAAGTAAACATCTTCTGAAGGAGACCTTTGCCTCGAAGATATGTGACAAATGCTTGTGTAGCAATTACATGAGGTCAGATCATTGAAAGGACCACTATACGCCACAGGGGATACTCATGTAAGTCTTTAATAAAAGTAATATATACAGTACATCTGGAGAAAGAAAGCACCGGTAAACAGCAGGCACAGTTCCCAGAATTTTTTCTCACTTGCCAAACTTGCATGTTGTCTTCGGATTGTGAACATCATTTATGCACGTGGTTTCTTGGTCACAGAACCTCTCAGAAGTAATCCAAGAAACAGAGTTTGTTATACCGATCTGTTTACAAAGATCAATCAAGTCTGCAATTTTGTGGCTAAGAGCAGAATCCAGGAAACAAAAAACACATTAATGAGATACAAACCCTCTATTTCTTCGTTTTCTAAAAATAATGTGAACTAGCTGCCGGAAGATATGTTTTCCCATATCAAAACCTGCAGAGGTATGCTCAAGGACCACACCAAGGCTCCAGGAACCCATGTGTCCAGGGATCAAATGCAACTTCCTCCTAGAGGTCAAAATAACTTCATACTGCTTGAGATCAAATGCAACTTCCATTAAATACAACTTTTGAGGATGTGTAGGATGCTAGAGGGAAAGAGTAGTGTCATGGACATGCAAGCGTGATGGCATATATCATGGAGAGCTTTACAGCTTACAGTGCCCTCACAAAGATGAAATGCATATGTATGTGCCACACAAAAAGAAACAAGAAGAACTATTTCTATCTTCATCATTTTTGGGGGGTATCACTGCCCTCTGGTGGTCATGGGAGCTACCCAGCCTTGCTCCTGAAGAACCGCTGCTGGATTTGAACCGCCAAGCCAGTGAGCCACAATCCCGCACTCAACCACTACACCACCGGGACTCAGCCCTCTTCATCATACTTTGGTGGAGAGTAACTGAAGATCACAACTGAGGACACCTCCCATTTGAACTGACAATTCGTGCTATGAGAAAATCCCCAAAATTATAAAGAATATGTTTATAGCAGTCTTAGTTATTGCTCACTTATGCATCAACATAATTTAATTATTTCTGAAGGAGCAAACCTTTAGAATAAAAGTAAAACATAAGTTCCATAATATGAAGACTCTAAATTACAAAGCATTCAAGAAAGCAAAGAACAATGAACATTAGCTAGAAGAAGTAATATGCTGATGACACACAATCGCTCAATTTCTGCAATTTATCCGAAACAGTTATGCCAGAGTGCTTCATTTTGCTTAAAACACAGCTATTAATTTTGAGATATAGAATATTGCAGTAACCTACCCTAACATGAGAAACCCCATGTAGTTTCAAACTGCTTTTAACTTCTGCTAGCAGTTACCACCACCACCCCCTTCTCTCCCCTCCCCTGGCTCTCCCAAGGAGGCGTTGACACTTCCTGAGAGGGACTATCTTGTAAGACCTGGAATTAGCACCCACGGCTGTGTAGCTCCTGCCCACCCATTACCCAGCCAACCTGATAAGAACAGAGAACACCCCTCCCCTTGAGCCTGTCCCCTCTTTTGAACTATGCAAAATTTAGAATTTATTTGTTTTTGATCGACATCTTTCCAGGATTTAGCCTCTCTTGATCCAACTGTTTAATAAAGGCTTTAATTATTAATAGAGTGATGTGGTTGATCCACTTGTTCATAAAAATATGGGTAAAAAAATAAAATACCATAAAACATTGCCAAGTGCTCTTAAGGGAAAAAGTCCAACTTTACATCAAGAGGTAAAATAACCTAAAACACTAAACCCGTTACAACCTTCTCTGCAGTAGTGTAGAACTGTGTTCCAAAGGATTTTAGTGGATGATTTATTTTTAAAGTTTTCATGCTATTTAAGGTGCCTCATGATGGACTTGAACCCCTAAGCTTATATTAAGCAGCTAAATGTTTGATGTTTGACTGTTGCACCACTAGGGAAACCAAAGGCAAAACTAAAATAGGGAAAATAAGAGACTGAGGGTAAAAATTCATATAACATCTATATGAAATTTCAGAATATAAGTAAAAGAAGAAGGGATAATATTTATCTAAAAGGAAATGAGAGTATATTTCAGAGCTAATAATATAATTTCTAATAGCTGGGCATTGCAAAGAATTAAATTGAGAATAATATATGAAAATTTTCCTCATGAATTATCAGTAGCTACAGTCACAAGGGAAATATAATGAGTCAGAAAAGAAATACATCTATGCATGGAAAATGACATTAACATACGAATTGATCAGTGACAATGATATAGAAAAGAACAAATGGACTAATAGACTGAGATAAATGATGCCCCAGGACTACCATATATTTACTTCCATAATGCTCTTCTTGCTTTTCTAAAAAATGTGTTAATTTGGTAGCATGACTCTGCCTTTGTGAGTAAGTGGTCATTGAATTTTTTGCCCTATGATCAACCCCCATTGTTTGTGTAAATAGTGTCCATGCACTTAGAAATTTCATCTGTACAAATGAATAAATCATGCATTGAGGTCTGAAGGCAGCTCATACTTTGATAATTTCAATTTTTCAGCATCCGTTAAATTATGCACTACTGACTAAATTAATGATGCTATCAATAGAATTAACTTATCCTCAAGGGGGGTATTTGGAATGCTCTCTAATATAAAAGGATAATGATGTCTCTAAAGTCAATGAGGATATAAATATAGATATAAATATTTCATAGTATATGAATTGATTTTGGGATCTCACTTCTAGACCTAATCTAAGAACAATTGGTTCTTATGACGTGGACTGCTCCATACTTACCATCACTGAAGATGTGGGTACTTTAATAAAGTGTGGTGAAGAAACCAGATAGTGGACAGCTAGGAGAAAGAAGAGTATCTGGGACCTAAAAGACTTTTCAAGCAAGCGGCCATCTAAATGAGCTGTCAACTAAGTCCAGATGGAACAAACCCAACATCCTATGTGATCCAAAGGTTGTCAAAAATAAAACCCCAACAGGGAGGAGGGAACCATACCAGAGCTTAAATTAAGAATACTTGGTTTGCTGGTGATGGATGGCAGTGTGCACCCCAGGTCCATTTGCAGGGTTCTCACATGGATTAAACACTGGTGAATCCACTCTGACCATAATCAAAGAATTTGAATCGACTTGCTTTCAGTCAGAGAACATTGTAAAGTCAATTTTGGCAGTTGCAGTGAGGTTAAAATATAATACCTTACATTTGATCTGCCTTGACCTATTCTAAAGTTGATTCAGCTTTTAACATTTTCTGCTTTCTTTTTGGTTGATATTTTTCAAGATTTTGCTAGTCATTGCTGTTATTTTTTTTCTTGCTCACTCCATGTTTAGTTTTGGTATGATTTTCTGTTTGTGAAATCCTGATAGATGGATCTTTAGAAACAATATTTGGATTGACAATTATCTGGGGGCATGGCAGAGGAGGATGTGGGGAAATGGAGCGCTAACTAGAAGTAAATGTTCTGAAATCGATTTTGTTGATGACTGCCTAAATTTTCTTCTGAACAATTAAGCAGAATGATATGGGAAGTATATTCTAAGAAAACCATCTTAAAGTGTCTAACTTAGAATTCCATGTGTTTTAGGTGCTACTCAGCACATTTTGATTCAATAGAAATACCATATAGAACAAAACACAAGCCTGTAGTCAGTCTTTGTTACATTTGAAACCATTATTGCAATCACTGTGCTTATCTATTTCATCAAGGACCTTTATCTCTTTTCATGCCCAAAATATTTGAGATGGATTCTGGTCAGTTAAGCATCTAAGGAGAATTCTGGCTGTATTTTTTCTAAGAATTGCTTCTTCTGGCAGTCCATATACTACTCAATATTCTTTGGCAATACCACAAATTCAGTCTTTTTTTATTGCGCAACATTTTAAGGTGATGAAAATACTATGACTTTGGTAAGGAACACTTTAGTCTTCAAAATATTTGCTTCCTATTATTTTAAAGGGCTATTTTGCTGAAGATTTGTAATATGTAACACATCCTCTGATTTTTTGACTGCTGCTTCCATGAGTGTTGAATGTGGCTCACATCATAAAGTTTTTGTCAGCTTCAATTCTGTTCTCTATGCATAATAATATTGCCTATTAGTCCTGTTGTAAGAATTCTATTTTCTATATTTTGAGCGGGGCCATCAGTGCCCTCTGGTGGGAGTGGGAGGCCCAGCCTTGCTCTAAGAGAGCTGCTGCTGGATTTGAACCGCCAAGCCAGTGGGCCGCAGTCCCACACTGAACCACTACGTCACCGGGGCTCAGCCCTATTTTCTGTATTTTGCAGTGTAATTATACTGAAAGTTGCAATGTATGATCTTTATCAGAAAGTGTTTTAAATATTCTCCATTTTCGGCAAGACTGTCATCTGCATATTAAAGTTGTTGATTAATATTCCTCCTATCCCATTGTCATATTAGCTTACATATAGAACTGTTACTCGGTTTATTTACTTGGTATAAACATTGAGTATATATGGCAAAATTATTTAGCTCCAACACACACCTTTCCTGATTAAACAGAAAGTAAAAATAGTTTGAAAACTATTAGTTTGAAAACTGTCTCTTGGATTATGTACAGTTTTCAAATGAACACAGTTAAGTATTCTGGAATTGCTATTCTTTCAATATATCCATAATTTGTTGTGTTCCACATAGTTTAATGCCTTTGGGGGTCAATGAAACATTGGTAAACATTTTCTGCTTTCTTCTAGAATTATCCTTCAGGAATGAAGATGTGGATTTGAATGAATGAACATAAATGAATTATGTTGAAACAATTATGAATGAACATAAATGAAAAATGTTGCTCTCAGATATTTATTATAGGAATTTCAAAATTAATAATTTCATGATTGAAGAAAATTACCCTTATTACAAAGATCAAGACCATAAAAGGAAAAGGGAGTTGGGATTGCAATAAAATTAATCAAGGAGCTCATGAAGGAAGAAAACTTTCTGAAGCTTCTTTTGGTAGCAATTGAACAACAATGCTTAACATAGTTGAACTTTGGGATGGTATAATGTCCTGATTAGCTCTTAATAAAAATGGTTTGAAGGTAAATATGAATATTGAGAAAGTATTGCAGTAAATATATTCTGGATCAAACAGTGAAGAAGAAGAAAAAGAAAAAGAGAAGAAGAAGAAAAGCAAAGCATAGGGAAATATTTTATGGTATGAAATCAGGAAATGTGTGCTTCAGGATTATGTCCTTTTCATAATAATTATTCAATCTGTATACTGAAAAATGTACAATATGAAGGAGAATATGACATTAGAATTGGAGGCTGATTTATTAAAAATGGTATGATATACAGATGACATCATTGTTATTTGAAAGGAAGGGAGGCTTGAACCACTTGCTGACAAAGATCAAGGACTACAGTCTTCAGTATGGCTTATAACTCAATGTAAAGAAAACACAAATCCTCATAAATGAACCAATGGACAATGTTGTGATACACAGAGAAAAGATCAAAATTGTAAAGAATTTCATTTTGCTTAGATCCACAGTCATGTTCATGGACTCAACAGTAAAAACACAATATCTTTCATCTTGTAAACGTGCTGCATGAGACCTCTGAAATGTGGTGAAGAGCAAGGATGTCGCTTTGAAGACTGAGATTCACTTGGCATATCCACGGTATTCCCAATTGCCTCAATGAATCGCAAGGTTTCTAATTAATTAGGAAGATCTGAGAAGAACTGATATCTTTGAATTGTGGTGGTGACAAAGAAGTACCTGGGTGGCCAGAAAGAAAAAAAAAAAGAAATCTATCTTCGGAGTAATTCGCCCCAACACTCCTTGTAAGAGAGGATGGCTCAACTTTGTTCCATGTGCTTTGGACCTGTTATTAGAAAAGATCCGTCCAGTCAGCATAAAAGGATGTTGTGCTCCGTAAATCAGCAGGGGAGGAGCAGCAGAGGGCAGCATGTAGCAGGACGGACACAGGGGCAGCAGCAAGGGCCTCACCTCCCACAGCATTTGTGAGAGGAGCGCAGAGCCACACAGGGCCTCATCGTGCTGTGCCTGCAGTTGCTAAGCGTTGGAAGCCACTTGACTGCATCTAACAGCAAAAACAGCTCAAAACATTGACTGAAAACTTGAACCACAATCCTGTTATCTAATTTAAAGACATAATGACCTAATTAAAACACGGTGTGCGTTAACATAAAATCAGAGGCATTTGTGATTTGAAAGCTTTGATAAGTAACTTGCCATAGTCGCCATCATCATTGATGGTGGCTATATAGAAGTTCGCTTTAAATTAAAATTCTTTAAAATAAACATGTAGGTTCTACACATTTTGGCCAAATGCAACTAAGTGAAAGCTTTTAAATAATCAAGTTTCCTTAGCTGTTCCTGAACATTGCTTGTTCCTTCCTTATAGAACTTTTTCTTCTCATGTTTATTCCTTGAAACATAAACTTGTAAACAACTACCATTAAGTGAGATTTTCTAAAGTGAAAAAATATTTCACTGCTTCCTTCTCACTAGTTCACTTCACTGTGGCAAGGTCAAGGAATTTTATTCTCATAGAGCTGAGTGGACACAATATATTTCTTAAAATTCACTAAGAAGTGGAAATGACTTGTCATTTATCTTTTTCTCAGAACAGCTTTGAATTTTTGAGGAAAAGCAAGATTTGCTTCAATGCCTTGGAGGACCACAGGAAGTTGGGGGGTGGGTGTGAACTAGAAGAGGAATGAAAAGATATAAAATGGAAATAATTTTGCTCAGGGGACAAATTCCTTTTGAATATCAGCGAGGGATTACTAGATCAACAATCTTTAGATCATGATAGTCACTGAGCCTCACAGCTGAGATTGCAAGGGTCTTAGAAACAGAACCTGAACTATTATCCTTCTATAATCTTACTTCTAACCAACAGATCAAGGAAGCCTCATTTTGTACTGCCTTGACATAAAGAGAAATAATCCTTCTAATCACTGCTTGTTTCTCTTAACAGGTTTTGTCATTATATCACGGAAGTACCGAAAGTAGAAATGATCCTTTTTGCATATTATATACTGTTAACATTCTTTGGTTGTCAAATCTATGCTATCACCCCTGGTGCTGTCACCGATTATTATTAATTTACCTTTCAAAAAGACAGTATAACTGAATATACTAAACACAAAGCTACAGTGGCAGAATCCTGTTTGCAACTCAAATAAATATATCACTGTCATTTAGCAATCTTCCGTATTCAGGTGAATTTTTTTTTTCAGTGAGAGGGTATTAGAGGACAGTGAGAGAAAACAGAAAGGCTAGAGCGCTCATTGACTTCCCATGAATATATCTGCACCACTTTAATCTTGCACATAAAAGGTCAAGCATAAAATTATTTGCTTGGAGCAGCTGTCTTCAGAGATTTGAATTAGCATAGATGGGGACTACCACAAGGGAGAAAAAAGTTAATTTTATCTTAATTGGATTAAGTCAGGTCCCATCCATATTGAGAGAATGAGTTACAGAAGACTAGAAAGTGCTAGGTTGACAGAAAGGGATTAATTCATGGACTAGCATCAGGTTGTTGACTAATAACTTATCGATCTTATCTATAAGATATGCAGAGTGACTGTCAGAGGAGAGACACTTTGGAATTGAAAGCTACTAGCATAACTGACATATTCAACATTAGATTGATATTAAGAAGCTGCAAGGGGGCTGCAGTGTAACTCAGCACCCACAGAAATTCCCTACACAGGTCTGGGATCGACCATCATACATGGTAGCAGCACTTGTCAGTTAAAGGGAAGTGACTGATTTGTGTAACTGCTCCCCCTCTTTCCTGCCTCTAATGTGTTCCAACAGACATATTGAACTATCATGGTTTAATCCCAGTGGAGCCTGCAGGTGGTATTGTCCTTGCATTGAGGAGTTATTAAATTCTTAAGGTCACCATAAAAAAGTTCCATTAAATTGAGTTAATAAAAACATTGGGCAAAGGTTTGCAAAGAGCACAGATGTCAAAGCTTTGGGAATTGGAATGTATCTTATGATATCAGACTAAAAGAATAATTTAAATCACACTGTAGTATAAAGAAGATAAAAATCTAACATTCTTTAATAAAACATGATTTTTTGCACTGAATACACATGTGTATATGTGAATACTTATATGACATCCATTTCTTTGAATCTTTTATCTTCTCCTGTTTAATTTTCCCTTTTTTCTCAGATGAAACTGGCTTTGAATGCTTGAAAAATGAGATACCTAGAAAATAGCACCCTCGTAGGAAAATCTCTGTGCATTTCTTCATAGTTTTATTGTGTGCAGGAGGATTTTCCTTGTTCTTTTTTTTTTTTGGAAGAAGAATACAAGGAAACTTGTCTGGGGTCAGGCTGATGCTGCTCTGAAAGACTCATGTGGATATGGATTTCTTTTTAACTCCTTAGTACTTAGATTGAATGATGTAGCTATTGTAATTCTTCATTGTGCAATCTTTGCACAAAATGGTATTAATGATATAAAGTATACGGGTGGCCAGTGATTCTCATTTTCCTGTTGTTTTACAATAGATTTTTCCTCTTATTTTCCTAAGGAAAAGGAAAAGGAAAATATACATACAAAATATGTATATACTGGGGGCACACTGTGTTAATTACTCTGAGGATCATTAGCTATGTAATGATTCCAATTTATATACTTACAGTTTTAGCAATAATAGCAAGAGGCATTTTGTGGGGAGGATAGGTATTTTCCAAACTCTGTTGTTATTTAAAAAGAAGAAAAATCCCCACTGCCATTGAGTTCATGGCACCGCACAGCAGTCCTGTAGGGCGGGTTAAATTGCAGTTGTGAGTTTCTCAAGATAGTATTTTAGAGGAGTTGAAAGCCCTATTTCTCCCTCAGAGATGCTGGTGACTTTGACCTGTGGACATGCAGTTAGCAGTCCAATGAATAATCACTACACCAAATTCTATTTCCAAACTTTGGAGTGTTGGTGGGTAAGTGGTAGCATTCCTGTTTCCCAAATGAGGTAATCCTGCTGAATTCTGGCAAATGCACCACCTCATTTGTCTGTCCTTGGAGGTTTATATTTTGCTAAGAGGCTGAAAAAAGCTCAGGGATGCTTCTATTACGGATTTTTAAGAAGAAAGGTCTGGCAATCTTTTTCCTGGAAGTTAACCAAAGAAAACCCTATAGTATGGGTCTTATCGCAGGCTAATAAATAGGACAGAGTAACATTTTATTCCAACTGTACCCGGGTTCACAGGAATGTGAGGCTGTATCCACAACAGCTAACAATATCAAATTCTTAACTAAAATCTTATTTTCATTTCTTCCTTCAGCACCATCAGTTCATGCTCTTATGCTGTCTCCTGAAATTATGGAATGTCAGCATGCTTTTAAAAATCAGAAACAGCCAGTGTGGCCATGAGGTGTTGAAAAGATTAGGTCTCAGGCATCAAACAGAAAAAACGATATCGGGCTGAGCCCCTGTGGAGTAAGTGGTTGAGTGCAGGCCTGTAGCCTGCAGGCTGGGCAGTTCAAATCCAGTGGGCGGCTCTCAGGAGCGGCACTGGGTGGCTCCCACAGCTACCAGAGGGCAGTGAGGCCTACGAAAACAAAACAAACAAAAAACCCCAACAGAAAAAACGATATCATTGTGTGCCCACCTTCCCGCAGCATCCACTAAGGGGGCATGAACAAGAGTGGTGAAGAAAGCCAATGATGCCCAGCTATCAAAAGATACAGCAGCTGGGGTCTTAAAAGCTTCAGCATAAACAAGCAGTCTTCTAGCTCAGGTGCAATAAAGACCACCATAAAAGAAACACACCAGTCTGTGCAACCATGAGGTGTTGAAAGAATCTGGTACCAGGCATCAAAGAACAAAAATCATATCATTATGATATGATATCATATCACCCTCCTGATATGATCGCTGAGGACAAATGAGTACAGAGGCAAACAGAGTGGAGGAAACAGATGGTGCACAGCTACCAAATGATAAAACGACTGGAGTCTTAAAAGCTTGAAGACATATTAGTGACCGTTTAGGCCAGAAGCAGCAAAGTCCACATGGAAGGAGCACAGCAGCCTATGTGATCAAGAGGGGTCAAAGGGAGCAGGTATCAAGCATCAAAGAAAAAGAATCACATCACTACAAATGAGGGGGAGAACAGGGTTGGAACCCCAGGCCTGCTTGTGGGCAATTGGACTCGGGAGTTGCGGGGAGGAGACAGGCCAGTCAAGGTGCAGTGAGGTAGTGATAAAGCATGCAACTTTGCTCTGATTCCTGCAGGCTTCCTCCCCCCAACTATCCTGGTCCCAAATCTATCTTACAAATCCAGCTGGACTGGAGAAGGTACACGGGTAGAGAGGGCAGCTGGAGATATGGAGAACCCAGGACAGATGAGCCCCTCGGGCCCAGTGGTGAGATCAGAGTTACCGGATGGGTGGAGAGACGGAGCCAACTACAAGGATTTACACATAACCGCCTATCTGAAGGACAGACATGGGAGGAGTGGGTGGACAGAGATATCAGGCAGTGTAAGATATGACAGAACAATAATAAGTTATAAAGAATTGAGGGTGAGAAAGGCAGGAGCAGGGACTGAGCGGAAGGGATAGGAAGTTGATATCAAGGGCTCAAGTGGAAAAGCGGATGTTTGGAGAATGATAATGGTAGTGGACATGTGAAGGTGCTTGGAACAGTATATGTATTTATGTATTGTGAAAAATGATGTATGAGCCCCCAATAAAATGATTCTAATAAAAAGAAAAACAATAACAACAACAAAAACCGTATCATATAAAGTTCATCCTATCAGTTTCATCACAATGACAGTAAAAATATTGAGAGAACATAAAGTCTTCCCGGAAAAAAAAAGCAAAATAGAAAATATCAGGCTGTGATGAGGGGGAAAATATATATCTTTTAAATTGTAGCTTTATATTTTTTAAACAATTTCTAATTTTCTCTCACTACACATAAGATTATGGTTGGTGCAGGTGTTCTTCATGCTACAAACCACTAAATTACCTACCAATTTTGATATTCCTTCTGGCAAAATGTTTATTTTAAGCAACAACTAAAAGAGTACAAAAGAATGAGGTTGACCCTTGTTTTTGGCTAATGTGGTTAAGGCAAGAGGAAATTATACAGCTTTTCAAAATCTCTCATAGTTACATAAGTACTTGAGAAGATAGGGTGTTGTGAACTCAATGTGAAGCTCAAACATCCAGTAAGCAGTGTGAAGGACAATGTATTAGTTATCTACTACTATGTAACAAATGACTATATAACGCTACATAATGCTATAGCTTAAAATAGCAAAGGGGCATTCCTCCCTTTAGATGGCAGTGAAGAAGCATAAAAATACCTGTGTAAACAGAAACTAAGCAGAATGAACAATCAATGAGGATAATTACAAATTTTAGTTGACTGTTAGTTTTGTCATAACACTAAAATTGTTTCTCAAAATATTGTGTGTTAATATTTATGGAAAGTAAAACAAATAGTTATTTAGTACATTGAAATTTAAGATTTCCAGTATTCATCTGTCCATCATATTATATTGGCTTGTGCAATGCTTCTAGCATTATATCACTATTTCCAATAAAAGTAGGATTAACAATGTGAATTGATTTTTATCAGAGCTTCAGTACCATACTCAGATAACCTGCAAAGACCTGGTGAATTGCATCTGACAGGAAATCACCGCAAAACACTGTTCAAATTCCTTCCTATGTATATGTCCATCAGAGAATCAACTGTTGGGAAGAACTTGTATTTGGTGAAGTAGATAGTGAGTTAAGGCAAGCAAGACCCTTGATGATATAGAATGGAAAAATAGACACACTGACAGAAATTTGCATACTGATAATCATCAGAATGAGGCGGGGCCAGGAATCATTTTATCTCGCTTTGCATAACAGCACCAGTAGTGGGAGCTATCTACCAGTCTAATTATCCTTGTATAATATATTCCATTTTAAAAATATGAATAAGCTGAGCCTCGGTGGCACAGTGGTTGTGTGTGGGACTGCAGCCCACAAGGTTGGTGGTTCAAATCCAGCAGCAACTCTCCAGGAGCAAGACTGGGTTTCCTACTCCCAACAGGTCAGTGATGTAGAAAAAAATGAATAAAATTGTATAATTTAATCATGAAAAGAAATTTACAAATATGTATAACTATTGTGGAAAGTGATATGGCTCTACTTCAAACAATTGGGAATAGAAAAACCACATGGTTCAGCAATATCTATTCTGGGTTTATGCACCAGAGAAGTGAAAGGACCTAGAAATATCTACGCTAGGCATATACACCAGAGAAGAAAGAGACAGAACAAGAAGAGATGTATGCTCTCCCATGACCCCTACAACAGAGTTCATAGTAGCAAAAGGCTGAAAACAGGCCAAATGACCATCACTAGAAAAATTGATTAAGAAACTCAGCTACATATACACAATGGAGTGCCTTGTATCCCTTAAAACACACTATTGAAACCATGAAACCCACTCATGACATAGATGTACTTAGAAACCATTATGTTGAGTGAAGTTAGTCAATAACACAAGGGCAAAAATTCAGAACTTATGTCATGAGATCCCAGAGGAGCCGCACCTCAGATCAGTACAGTTTCTCAAGATGCAGCAAGTGGGAGGTCAATTGCTTAATGTCAGACAACATTATCCTGTGTCCTATGTCACCCCAAATTAACAATCTGACAAGAGTGATTAGCGAACCTTCCAGGAAATTCAAGTCAAGACATGTAAGAGAAAATGATTACAATGCTGTTGGAGGGCAAAGTGCCATTATGGGAGAGTGGTTGTGGGAAACATTTAAGAACTTACTTACTTACATAGAGCCCAAAGGGAAAATATTCCTAGATTATGCTCCTAATTGACTTATTTTCTATTCCAGATCTTGGTGGTTCATATTGCATGCTGTAGACAATTGGGACTTTAAACTCTGTTCTTTCAAGGTGCACAATACCCTTCATAGAACACACCAGAAAACATTGCTAAAGGGACTGTACTTTAACTTGAGCTCACCTGTAACAGATTTTAGTGACTGAAATACTCCCTTGGACTTAAGGCTTAAATGAAGAAACAGTTAACTTCCATTCTAACATCATGGAACTGGAGATTGCTGAACTTTGTAGTGGTATTGCATGTGTTAATTAGTCTGGCAGACATGTTTCTGCCTTTGTGAATGAGCACTATTAAGAGGTTTTCCCTATCTTCAATCCTCATTGTTCGTGTAAATCAATCCAGTTTCTAAGCTTTTAATCTTGACAAGTCAACAATTAATATATTACAGTCCAAAAAGCTGGCCTATACACAATAATTTCCTTTTCTCAATAGTGTGTTAAATTTATACATTTAGCTAAATTAATGGCACTATCAGTAGAATTATGTTATAATCATCAGGGATAATTTATAATGTTTTCTATCATAAAATGATAATGATGTCTACAGATTAGACTATATATCATTGATATATTAATAGATTTGGGACTCGCATTTCTATGAGTAAGAATCTACTTAAATAGCAGTGAGTTTGGATTTGGGGCAGGTAAAAATAATAAGTACTCTTAGGTCATTAGTATTTTGGTCTTCTAGTTTCAGAGCAGGTGTATTGTCTTAGTTATATCTTAGGCTGCTAACTCCGAGGTCAGCTGTTGGAAACACCGACTCTTCATGGTCAAAAATGGATGTGTTCTACTTCTATAATAGGTACCATCTTGTAAAGCCACAAGACCAGCTCTAATCTGTCCTCAAGTTCTCTATGAGTTAGGAGAGACTCTATGTCAGTGCATTTGGTTGGGAATTTATGATTCCAAAACTAACCCAGGTTGCCAGCACATCAGTTTCAAGAGTCACCTTTATAAATACATAAATGCATAATTTCTAGCATCTGAATGTAGTTTGCTTTTTTAATTTGATATCACACATAGGGTTCTTAACTTTGGAGAATATGACTTAAATATGTACTTTTTATTTTATGTTTTAATAGTTGTTTCAATTTTGTTTTAAGATTTTTAAGTCTATCGTGTTGCTTTTTAAAGTGAATTAATACATTATCTAATGGTTTTATGACTTCTTTATATTAACTTCTTTAATAAGTGAAATTAAAAATGATTTATGGTTTGCAACTGACATATATACATGAATATATATATATATATGAAAATTCTACAGTTTTCTCTCAGAATAAATGGTCCATAATAAATACAAAATCAAGTATATATATGAATTTTCCTTCAAACTGTTCTGTTCAAGTTTATACTTTTTATAATTATTGTTAACTGTGATTCCTTAGTCAGTTGTTTCTAAAATTAGTTTGGGGTATCATATTCTTCCTGGATAAAATTAGCAGCAATCTATTGCTACATTTAAAGAGTGCTAAGAGTAAAAATTAACCAAACTTCACTCTTACAGATATATCACTGACCTTGAAATATTCGCTGTTAACACCTTTCCTCAGAGCAAAGCAGTCTCTTTTAAGCATCTTCTTAAGGTATAACTTTTCAACAGAAACTACATTTTCTGAAAATCCTGCTTACATATTGTGTTAGTCCAGGTAGACTGGAGGAACAAATTTATAGACACGCATATGGATATAAGGGAATGGTTTATATACAAAAGGAATGGAACACTGAGAAAGCATCCCAACCCAGTCCAGTTCAAAGAAAGTCCAATATTAGCCCATACATCTTATACCAGTGTATAATGTCTCTGTCCGACTCACAAAGTCACAGGTCATTGGATGTAGAATCCCAGAACTAGCAGGGGTCTCCCCATGGCTCCTCACTTCCAGGGCTCAAGGTCCATCAACAGCATCTAGTAGTGACAGAAGCAACTCATTGCTGGCAGGGGTCCCCACGTGGCCTCTCCAGCTCCAGAGGTTTGATTCCATCAGGGCAAAAGCCCTGTGGCTTTTCCTCTGGCTCCTCAGACACTGCCAGCTTGTCTTTTCTGTGATTCATCATCTCTGAGACTAACTCTCAAGAAGCGGGAAGATAGTTTCTCATCTTCATAAGGAAAATAGCACAAGATTTCCCAGAAGTCTCAGGAGAAAGCCATGCCCACACGGAGGCCTTATTGGCTACACAATGGCTATATCCAGATTAACAGGCTAGACTTCACCCCTGCATCTCAATCATGAAATTTACATAAGCACATGACTGCCACACATATGCTTCCCTTTTTTTATCCTATATTATTTTATCAAATTATATCCTAAAGATAATTACTAATAAAATTTGGTTTCTTTCTTAAATAATTATTACTTTTGATCACTTGGATTAATAGTATATATGAAATATTTTTTAGCTACAAAATTTAATGAAATCACTACATGTAGATGAAGCACTTGAATATGAAAACACCTAGATGAGAAAAGTAGAAGCTATTGTCTCACCCAAAACAAAGAAAATTAATTGAGTTAATATTGGAAAATACTTGTCCTGGAAATTAGAATTATGCAATTATAGTATATGAGAATTCATAGCTATTTTCATTAATGCAAAACATTTATAATTTCTTTTCTCTATTGAATTCCTACTGCTAAAGTAAGAAAGAATTTAAAATGTTAATGGAAATGGGTCCAGAATTTTAAAAATAAAGAACAGATCCAGGGTCTTGATTTCCCACAAGATAAATGTGTGACTTTGAGAAGTACAAATTATTCAAGTTTTCAAACAAGAAAATAATGCATAGTTGCAAACACTTGTCTGTATGCTTATATAAATTGATGTGTACAGATATTTATATATACTTAAATATAATTATGGAAGTAAAATTGAACCTGCAGATTTACAATTCAAACTTCACATAAAGATTGATAGTTGATTTACAAATAGGTTTGCAATGATTAAGCACTTCTCTGTCCATTCTGTGTAGTGTACCAATTAAAATCTCCTCTCATATTTTTGACATGACAAATGTAAATGTACCAAGACAATTATGTAAAAAAATTCTGTTCCAACTTTTTTCCCCATATTCTTTGTACCATGTTTTTGTATCTTTGGCTAATAAAATTATTAAAATATGATGATATGTAACACACCAAAAATTCTGTAGTTTGACTTTGGAAGTAGCAGCTGATTCCCTGATGGGGTCTTAGAAGTTAGATTTATATGAAGAACCCTGTCAGTCTGTGTTAGGTTGATTTGTCTAGAGAAACAAAATCAATGACACTCATATGTGTGTAATAAAGATTTTTATATGAAAAAGTAATTTTATATCAATAAGGTGTCCCAGGCCAGGCAGCTCATGTCCTTGGGTCCCATGCTGGCCAGAACCCTCTTCAGAGTCATGGAGCTGTAGGTTACAGAAGAAGAAAGGTGGAGTCAGATGCAAAGACATTATAGGCCAATGGCTGCAGAGTTGCATGGATCCAAGGTCAATGGAAACATGACAGAATACTGACCAATCCTAGGTTGGCTCCCGGCATTAGTGGCCCACCCAGGGTTGTCCCTAGTGGTAGACAAAGAATCCCAACACAGAGAAAGGCAAAGACAAACCCACAAGAGAGAAATGGAGAAGTGTTTGCTGTCTTTCAAGAAAAGGTCACACCGTAAGGGAGCAGACTCAGCCTATGACCTGGCTGATAGCTTAGACACCACCCTGCACTTTCACAAAAGTTCAGGTTGATATAAAATCTAAGTGCCACAAAGTCAAAATGATCTTAAAGACGGAAGTGAAAGCTGAGTCATTTGGAAATAAAATTCTAATTCAATAAGCTGTCTTGTGGGGATTGTACAAAAGATGTCCTACTTCATTTCTATACTCAAAAAAAAAAAAAAAAAGAGGAGAACTGGCCCTGTGCGGGCTTCTGAGACCATCTATAACTCTTCACAAGAGTAGAAAATGTTGTCTTTCTCTGATGGAAGGGCGGGTGATTCCAGACAGCTAACAGCCCCATAGATTGACCTCTGTGCCCCCAGGATTCCTTTAATGGTGTGTAGAGTAGAGTAAAACTGACCCTACAGTAAGGGGACCAGACATGCCACTTTTTAACAATTTGTCCCGTGACATTGTAAAATTAAATAACTATATTACAATTTTTGTGTTCTGTTAACATTTTTATTGTTCTTTATAGACAAAATTTTTAATCAAGGTCACCACCTCCCACCCCTGGTCAATGGTGTCCAACTTAAAATCTAGTCACTTTACCCTCCAGAGTTTCTAGTGCTGACATTTTACAGAGGCAGACTTCCACATCTTTATTCTGTGAGGAAATTTGTAAGATGGAATCCCTAACCTTTCACTTAGGCAGCTGTTATCTTAATTTATATTTTTTGAGTTGGGAGAGGATGTAGGGATCTCTCATCTAATCAATCAAGGACACATAAATATCCACCACCAGAAATGTTTTCATTACCTATGTATAAAATATTAAAGTCCTGTATAATTCTTTCTCACTTTCCCTTTCTATCTATATATTTAAATACCAGGTTCTGGTAAACAAACTATAGTAATTATCTAAACATTTTGATTTTAGGTATTTATGAAGTTTTTCAAAGCCAATATATTCATCATGATGCTCAAAAGAGACAAATAATATAAAGTGTTCCAAAAAATATTTATTTCAATATAAGTCAAGCAGTTGGTGGCTGCTTATAAAATATAATTATCTAATTCAATTTGGCTGGATATAAACCCACTCACCAAAGGTTAGGGATTCAGTTGTGAGGAAATGGTTTTATGATTGCCACCATCAGACCAAGTCTGCCATCAGAAACATCCTGCTGAGAGCATTTTCTATCACAATCATCAAACACTCTCTGGGAAAATACCCTGGTCAAAGATTGAAATCCTGGAAATTAAAGTGAAACTCTCTAATATTGACTCTTTTCTCCATCCATTGATCTCAATATGAAGATGATCTTACCATATGCTTAGCAAAGTTGAGGAGCATGAGGAATCCAATGCCCAGAAACATATAATATACCCTCAATCATAGAAAGGGCAGTAACATAGCTACACAATAATTTTTCATGTACAATGCATCCTTATTTCATATGCAGAGTGTCACTGTACCCCCTAGAAGAGACTTTGAAGATCAAGGGCAGCTATGATAATATATGCTGCATTTGCCCTCGCCTTTTGCAGCTACCGTGCCCCTAATAATTAATTGGCTAATTAAATTGAACAAGTAATCCAAACTTAGAGCATATGAGTGGTTTCTTCTAACTAATTGCAATGATCCAAAAATTGTGAAAAAATCCTAACGAGCCAGTTAAAATATACACTGAAGAGAGAAACAATTTTAAAGAAAACATACCATTCTTCATACTCCTCAACTGTGCTAAGCATAACTCCATGCCAAAATGGAGTTAATTTTCACAAGTTTTAGAGCCATAAATTCACTAAATATGTTCAATTATTGTAAAATTTCCCAAACAAAGCTCCAGCTTATATAGGTTTCAAGGTGGAACTAATCAGTTGAAAATTGGATAAAGAATGAGATACAAATTCATTTAACTGTAATCATGTAAACTTCCTTCTTTATAAATTTCTGTATCATCTAATCTAGTAGGTGAAGAGAGTCTTTGCTTACAGACATTTCAAAGAATCTTGGAAAATAGCATCTTGTTCAAGGTAAGTGCACATAGAAAAAGAATTCCTGACCCTCAGAAAATTAAGATTGAGCCTGGGCTCAATTTTGTCCCAGATGTTAAGAGTGAAATCTACAACCCACTCTTTCCCTTCCTATGTTACTTTACAGTCCTAAGGACACAAGAAGAGAGAATGATAGTTGCAGTCAAAAATGTTTAAGACAAAAATTAATAATGTATTAATGTTTTTAATAAAGTTTCTTCTAGTGCAACTGTAACAAAACTGGAGCTTTCTCCTGATCATCAGAGGAATCCTGAAATGCAGTAATATCCATTACTTTCCAAACTATTTTGAAATAAATGCAATGATACACTTTAAAATGGCATTTCATTATATAGTTAGTAAAAGATATATAGGTATACATCTGTCTTCAGTATATCCTATTGTTAGAGCATTGAACTAACTTCAGTACATAGCTACCCCATGTAAAGAGAGCAAAACATTACCCAGTCCTGAATCATCTTCACAACGGTTAAGCTTGAGTCCATTAGCACAACCACTATGTCAGCTCACCTCATCAAGAGTCTCTTTCTTGATGGGAACAACAAGAGATATAAAACTGATGACAAAGAGGGTGTACAATGCCTGGTGGGGTTTGATAAAGTGCAATGTGTCTGAGAGAATTATGGGAACTGAATGGAGGATGAGCATGATAGTGGTTAGGAGGAAGGTCAAAGGAAATAGAGGAAAGAAATAGGAGGCAAAAGCTACTTGTAGAGGTAAAGCTATAGGCATGTATAAGTGTGAATGTATATATATGCATACACATTTCATTTATAATGAAAGTGACAGAGACCAACGTTACACATTTATTTGTTAAGTATCAAGATAACAGATTTTGGACCTCCACCCAAGGCCTTCCTTAACAGGAAAATATTTTGCCATGATAATCCTGCACCCTTTGATGCTTACCTTCCCAACGACATGATTGCTGAAGATGAAATACATTTGCATAAGTAAATGTGCTGAAAAGAGGTGATGTTCCTGGCTATCCAAAGATATAGTGTCTGGGGTACTAAAGGCTAGAAGTGAAATAAGCAGCCATACAGCAGTGAAGCAAATTAGCCCATCTGGAAGAAAGGTATCCACCTTTGTAATAATGTGGATTTGGGATTAGATATCAAAAGATCCCAAACAAACAGCTATATTGATGCAAAAAAGGGGACTTGGAGTGGAGCGCATATACCCCCCTACCGAAGGGATATCAAAAAAGGATGATTCAACTGGGGTGCAGTGTAGTACCAATGAAAAACACATCATTTTCCCAGTTCCTGAATGCTTCCTCCCTCTCACTGCCATGACCCAGCTCTACCTTAGAAATCTGGCTAGGCTGGAGAGCACTAATTGATATAGATAAGAGCTCTGGACACATGGACTTCAGGACAGATAACCCCCTCAGAATATTGATGTGTGAATCCCCCTAAGCTTCCTTTAAAGAAAGACATCCAGCTTACCTGTGAACAGGCACAGTCTTGACAGCACTGTGGAGCAGCTCTGTGCTGCGGTCATATGGTTGCCATGAGTCAGAACTGATTTCATGACCGTGATCTGTATCTACAAATTATATACACAATACAATAAAATGGTAGTACATATATACCAACTGAAATGAACTATAGTGTGTGAATTTATTATAAATTAAGAAGTGCTTAGGCTACATATGAGAGGAAATGGTAGCAATCGTTAAAGGCAACATATGGCCAGTGCCTTAAAGCTCTAGAGTGACAGCCATAGCATATGACTTCAGCTCATTATCAGTCTCTTAATGGCAGTAGTAATTAAGATCTACCAAAATTTGAAACCATGCCAACTGGCTTGTGATTTAGAACAAAATATCATATGTTCCTTATACTTTAAATTTAGATAAAACTACATACTTGAAGACTACTAACTACTTTTTCTGTAACTGAATGTACACCACAAATACACACATATGGAGTGCCCAGCCATCTGTTTATATATCAAATTATTCAGAAAAGTCTTAGAACTTACATTAACTCTTACAAAGTTTACATTCCATATTGCTATACTCTACATAATGTGATATATTGCTTCTCAAAATTTTCTGATTATTAATATTTACTCTGGAATTCACAATCTGCAGGTATAGTATAATAATTAGGCTTAAAATATTGTTAATTCTAATCAACAAAAAACTACCTTTCTTAATCATAGAGCAATACTAATAACATCATTGTGGTTAAACTAATGCATGCTGAATTAAGATACAAGTGAAAATATAATATGTCTTAATATTTTAATTCAAGGTTCCTACAAGAGAGTTAGAAAAAATTTCTAAAGGAAATTTGTGGCGATCATGTACTTGATATCAATTTCATGATCGGGATGTAGGGGTGGAGTCTAGCCTGTCAATCTGGAGATAGCTAATGAGTAGTCAATGAGGCCTCTGTGTGAGTATAGCTTTCTTCTGAGAATTCTGGGAAGTCTCGAGGTATTTCCCATTTGGAGAAGTGTTACTGGATTGAGTGTCCGAGATGACGAACTTCTGAAAAAATGAGATGACAGCATGCTGATCAACCCTGATTCCTGGAGAATGGAGGAGCCGGAGGAAAGGCCGCATGGGCTTGCCCTGCTGGAGCCAAACCTATGGGGCTAAAGAAGCCATGTGGCGACCCCTGCCAGCACTGAGATGTTTCTACTGCCACTGGACGTACAAGACTCTGCACCGACTGGCCTGTGATAGTCCTCGTGTCATTGCATGTGCTTCATAAATCGGAAGGAGACTTTGTAGACTGGTATTAGACATATGGGCTAATATCGGACTTGTGACCTTGGACTGGACTGGGTTGGAATGCTTTCTCAATGTTCCATTCTTCTTTTCCAAACTTTTTTCCAAACTGGGTTGGAATGCTTTCTCAATGTTCCATTCTTCTTTTCCAAACTTTTTCCAAACTTTTTTCCAAACTTCTTCCAAACTTTTCCCACATATCCATATGTGTGTTTATGAATTTGTTTCTCCAGTCTACCCAAACTAACACAAAATTGGATTTTTTCACTTGAAATTTTTCATATTGTAAGTCATTAGAGGTTATTAGATACCCTTGAGAAAAGTTATTTTTAAAATATAACTTTAAATTCATGACAACATAACCACTTGGAATTGCCTCTCAATAGGATTTAGTTTTATTTATTTAATCAAGTCAAGTTTTATAAAAATCTCCAAGGACTGACTATAAATAGACGGAAACATTTTCTTTAAGAGAGAGAAAGAGAAAAGAATGATATTCAATATCCTGATATATTTTTCCTTAGACAAAATTTGAGTGAAAATTATCTTATGTTTTACATATTTAAAACAGAGTGTAAAAATAAAAACATGATGAGATGTTTATATATAGATGTTTATATGTAAATATATATGGAGTACATGTATATAGTATATAGCACATATATAGTACAAATATATAGTATTTGTATAGAGTATATAGAGTATTTGTATAGAGGATATAAATAAAGGGAGTAAAATAAAAGACATCATAAAGTATGTGTGTGTGTGTGTGTGTGTGTGTGTGTGTATGATGGGCTAGTGTTTTATTCTGTTATATGGAGGGTTTCTCTGAGGTAGAATCCAGCCAAATCCAGCAATAGCAGCAACATGCTTAATTCATACTTTTAAAGGCTCTATTTACATAATTAAGGTTCATCATAAATAATAAATACAATTAAGCTGAGACCCGGTGGCATAAGTGGTTGAGTGTGGGACTGCAGCCCACGGGCTTGGCTGTTCACATCCAGCAGTGGCTCTCAGGAGCAGGCCTGGGTAGCTCCCAAGGCCACCAGAGAGCAGTGATGTCCAAAAATAAAAAAAATTAAAAAAAATAAAATGAATACAATCTGTAGTGTTTTTTTAAAATTTTTTCTCCAAAAGGTGGAAGTACTTGTAGAGTCAGGAAATTACATCAGTGAGTTTGAAAACACTTTGCTTAAACTTTCTTCAGAAGTCTGAAATCAGGGAAATTCAGAGAGGAATTGATATAGCCTTACACAGATGAAGACCAGACTCTGGATCCATGTATAGGTTCCGCAGGAGAACAAGGAAGTGTACTGGAATTCCCATTCTCTCAATACTATCCATACTTGGTTATAATAAACACAATTGAATTCTTTTGCATAATCATTGAAACACTAGTAAACCTTTTGGTATCCCCTGCTTTGAATCAAGACCCATTAGATTTCAGCCATCATCACATCTTTTGCTCCATGTCCTCTTCTGAAACTGACTTTAGTGTTCAACAGCTCTCTGTCATTGTACTGTAGCAATCTATGATCTTCTTTAACATTTTACTTCCATGTGATATCAATATGTTTTGATTATTTCCACATTATTAAGGCCACTTTTCTTTGAAAGGTAGCAAATCTGGGTTTCAATTAATGTGGCAGTCATATGCTTATGTCAATTTCATGATTGAGACGTAGGGATGGAGTCTAGTCTGTTAATCTGGAAATAGCCATTGAGCAGCCAATGAGGCTTCTGTGTGGGCATGGCTTTCTCCTGATATGTCCAGGGAATCTCACGATATTTCCCTCTTGGAGATGAGAAGCTATCTCCCTAGTTGTTGGAGGTAATCTTAGAGATAAGGAATTATGGACAAGACAAGATGGCAGTATCCGAGCTGCTATAAGAGCTGGAAGAGAAGCCATATGGCCTTGCCCTGATGGAATCAGACCTCTGAAGCTGGAGAGGCCATGAGAGGACCCCTGCCAGCGATGAGTTGCTTCTGCCACCACTGGGTGCTGTTGATGGACCCTGAGCCCTAGAAGTGAGGAGCCATGAGGGGACCCCTGCCAGTGCAGGGACTCTGCACCCACTAGCCTGTGACTTCGTGAGTTGAAAGGAGATGTTATAGACTGTGTGTTAGTTCAGATAGACTAGAGGAACAAATTTCAGAGACATGCATATAGGTATAAGGAAAGGGTTTATATACAAAAGAAATGTGACACTGAGAAGGCATCCCAATCCAGTCCAGTGCAAAGTTATAAGTCCAATATTAACCCATATGCCCAAAATCAGTCTATAAAGTCTGCTTCTGACTCAGGAAGCCACAGGTCAGTGGATGCAGAATTCTGGCTCTGGCAGGGGTCTCCCCATGGCTCCTCACTTCCAGGGCTCAGATCCATCAACAGCATGCCATTCCAGCTTCAGAGGACTGTCTTCATCAGGGCAAAGCTGTGTGGTCTCTCCACCGGTTACTCCAGCGTTCCAGACGCCGCCATTCTGTGTTGCCTGTGGTTAATCATCTCTGAAACTAATTCCCAACAACTCGGGAAGATAGCTTCTTGTCTTCATGAGGGAAATACCCTGAGATTTCCCAGGAGTCTCAGGTTAAAGCCATGCCCACATAGAGGCCTCATCGGCTACTCAATGGCTATCTCCAGATTAACAGGCCAGACTCCACCCTTACATTTCAATCATAAAATTAACATAAGCACATGACTGCCACACACTAGTATCAGGCATATGGGTTAATATTGGACTTATGACTTTGAACTGGCCTGGATTAGGCAGCTTTCCCAATGTTCCATTTCTTTGTATATAAACTCTTTCCTTATATCCATATGTGTGTCATTGAAATTTGTTCCTCTAGTCTACCCAGACTAACACAATTAATATTATATCAGTCCCTGGTGTTTTTGTTTTTATTTTCATATATTCCTCCAGTACAGCCTATATTTCTTCCTTCATTAACATTGATTCTTGGTTAGATACTATGTCAAATCTATTCCTCCAAAGATTAGGTCTCTGAAGAGGATGCTTTCACATCATAAGAATTTGTGTTGCGACTCTTCAGTAGGGCACCCAAATTCATTTCTAGTGGCCATTTCCACCTCAAGCACCATTGTATCACTGAATCATATGGCCCAAGTGGCAAAACAGCCAGCATGCAGCATGAACCTGTTGCTGTTCCTTCTCTTACCATGGGATGCACACAAAAATAAGCAACTTTCCAAGTCCCTTGAAATATAGGCTGGAATATATATGAATGAAGAAAATCCAAAGATGTCCATGTGGTGTATTCATTTTAGTAGTGGAAAGGGCCCGGTGCAATTATTTATCATTCAGTTTTAGCACGAATATATCAACATTCTCCACACCATTAGGTCCTAGGAAATTCCAGTGAAGTGAAAGACACCTGAATTTTTTGGTCAGATAATCTCCCACAAATCAGCATGCATATCTTTTACCAATAAACCTGAAGTCATTGATGCCTTTTCCTTACCTGGTTTAACCTGCATATTGCCATCCATGTGGTGAACCAGTGTGGCATTTTGTGGAAGGGAAAGATGATCAAGGTCCCTTAAGGAAGAATTGTGAAAGTGCATTTTTGCTCTTGCAGCTGATGGCACACTGTCTCTGGTGGCACTCTGAAGATGAAAATTGAGAGATAAAAAACATTGACCCGATCAACAGTTGCATAACGGGTATCAGGAGAAGTATCAATTTGATCAAGCCACCAAACCATATCTAAAACAAGAACTGTAATTGCAGTCACCACCTTGTTAATTTTATAATCCACCGCTATTCACCAATCTCCATCTGATTTTTGCACAGGTTAAATGGGATGCAGTGGGAATCATCAACCCTGTGTCCTTCAAGTTCTTAATTGTAGCACTAATCTCTGCAATCTCTACAAGAATATGAGTGCTGCATTTGGTTTACTATTTTCCTAGGCAGAGACAATCCTAACAGCTCCCACATGACTTTTCTTGCCATAATAGCATGTATTTCACATTTCAGAGATTCACTATGGGGATTCTCCCAGTGGCTGACTATCTCTATTTTAATAGTGTTATGTGGAACTGAAAAATATACTTCAGGATGGGTTTCACTTCCCACTTGACTCACTGAAATAGGACTCCTTTAATAACTTGACGTTCATACATTCCAACCGACTGGTGAACCTTCAAAATATTTTGAGTCTCTAGGGATTAATGTAATCAGAGTTGATATCCAATAATTCCTAAAAAGTCTGATGGTTTCCTTCTCCCAGGTAAACTGTGAGTCTCAAAAAGGTGTCAAATACCTTTGGAGAAGATTAGGAGAAAGACTAACAGTATAAACCTTTGATAATGGATTGGGGTGGGGGCAGGGTCTTTATTTAAAGGGGTGCAGTCTCTCTTTCGATCCAGGGATTGTGAGACTATAATTTGGGATTGTGAGACTCATGTCTGGGAATTGTTTGAAGGATTGTGCTTCTCTATTCTGGGGATTGGATTTAGACTGTCGTTCTACTGATCTCAATATCTTTCTGCTTGTAGAAGTCAAGTAAATATGTAATGTACTTCCTACCTATTTCACTCCTAAAGGCATCCTGTCTAAATAGTCAACACCACAGATTCATACAAGTGACTCAATTTTGATTCCTATTTTGACTCTGCTTTTCCATTACGGTAGCCATGTCTACTTTTTCAGCCCCATTACAGGTGAGTGTCTTAGTTCAATTGGGCAGTTCACACTGCTAGGCTTGGCTGATACAAAATAGCAATCCCTGGAGTCTTCAGAGATTATGGAACTCTCTTCACAAATTGGTTTCTTACTGTATTGGGAAAAGGGAATTCCTTAGACCATTCTCTTTGTGGATCTATGAGCTAATCTTGATGGATCCACGGTAAAGTGTCAATTTCCCTAAGCCATCTTCTATAGTCTACCAAAACAGGTCTGGTGATTCTACTGGATGGAATGCAAACCATCTTACAACCCATGATTGAGCTAACAAATCTAACCGACTATTAGAACTTCTCCTAGCTTCTCAAACAGAAACAATGCAGGAAGAATCTGTACTGAGAGGGCCCGTAATGATAAAATCTGACTGATGCATATTTACATGTCCTTTACTATTCTTCATACCCTTAATTGCCATTCCCACACATAGTTTCTCGGTGTCTATGTGTCCATATTAGGAAACTCTACTACTTCTATAGCACCATAGCACACTTCATTCTGGGTTTTTTGCCTTTGGGGAATCACTGTGACTACAGTGTTCCCTGCAGATTTACAACAACATCTTGTAAAGCAGAGACAGGTACAGCTCCAGACAGGTATCAGAACTCTAGTTGAATTTATCTCCTCAATGCAATGAATTTGAATGAGGGTTGGAGGGATTTTTTTAATTTAATTAATTTATTTATTTATTTTGGAGGGATGTTTTATATTAATAAATCACTTTACTGGAAGTTCTTACAGCTCTTATAGCAAGCCATATATCCATTGTGTCAAACACATTTGTACACATGTTGCTATCATCCTTGGTATATTTTACTGAGAGGGAAAGAATGTTTTCAGATGGGATGGTTAGTGCTGCTGGCTGTAGAGCCTCATTAGAATCTAGGGGCTTAATATCTCCATTTTCTGGTTTATCCACCTATATATCTTGATCCTAAGCTTCAGGGTCCTTTTCTTTCCAATTATTGCTCTCACTTTTATATCAGATACCATTCTAGGTTAAAAATTAAGATGGCCTGTAATTCAGCCACTCTCATATGAGTCTGTGTGATAGTCCTTGCAGACTAAAAAAACATATTCATAAGCATGTATATGGATATAAGGGAATGGTTTATATATAAGAGGAATGGAACATTGAGAAAGCATCCCAACCCAGTCCAGTCCAAAGTCATAGATCTGATATTACCCCATATGTCTGATATCAGTCTATAAAGTCTCTCACTCATGAAGCATGTGCAATGACACCAAGACAATCTAGAAGCATCTCAGCATTGGCAGGTGTCTCTCTGTGGCTTCCCTGACCTCAGTAGTCTGGTTCCATATAGGTAAACCCTCTGGCTCCTCCAGGATCCAGGACTCAGGATCCATCAGCATGCCACCATCTTGTCTTGCCAGTAGAACAGCTCCCAGAGAATGACTCAAGTCTCTCTTCTCCAAATGGGAAATACTACCAGACTTCCCAAAATTCTCAGGAGAAAGACTTGCCCACACAGAGGCGTCATTAACTATCTCCAGAGTGACAGGCAGGACTCCACCCCATGCTCCCAATCATGAAATTGACATCAAGTACATGACCGATATAGCCTGGATTTGATTTCAGCAACTTCAGCTCTGCTACTAAAAGTATAAGGCTTTCCTTCATGGCACAAGTAAAATATGTTAAGTCATTTGTTTCACATTTGAGCAGAACTTCCAAGTTCTTATAAATTGTATCAACCAACCAGTTGCCTTACATTTCTCATCCTGACAAAGCTCTAGAAAGATATCAAACACATGATGACCCAGAACCTCACTTACAACCAACATTTCATCTACCAGTAGTGACATTTTGTGTAAAAACATGGGAAATTTACTCTGTGGGCTAACAGTACTCTTTTTTAGTATACAGAACAGTATATATATATGTATATGTATATATATATATACACACACACACACATGTGGAAAGAGAGAGAAAGAGAGAGGTGATGATGATAGATAGATAGATGATAGATAGATAGATAGATAGATAGATAGATAGATAGATAGATAGAGTCAGAGTTCTCAGTGCATTTAGGCTTAATTACATGTGAGAATTAATTTAGAAAAGTCATTTTTAATATTTTTTTCTTATCTAAAATCACTCCCCAATACAAAATGTGTTAGATTGAGTCCTCTAAAGAAACCAAAAAAGTTATATATATATATATATATATATATATATATATATATATAATTGGGTTTTACAGCTATAAATGTACTTAAATTCTGATATGATCACTGAAGACAAATGGGTACAGAGGTAAACAGAGTAGAGGAAGCTGATGGTGCACAGCTACCAAATAGCAAAGTGTCTTGAGTCTTAAAGGCTTGCAGATAAATGAGTGGCCATTTAACACAGAAACAGCAAAGTCCACATGGAAGAAGCACACCAGCCTGTGTGATCACTGGGGGCAAGGGGGGTCTAAGAGAACAGGTATCAAGCATCAAAGAACAAGAATCACATCACTATGAATGAGGGGGAGAGAAAGGTAGGGACCCAAGGGCCATTTACCGCCTTACAAGGGAGCTTCGGGGAGGAGACAAGCCAGTCAAGGTGTAGGGAGGCAGCGATGAAGCATACAACTTTCCTCTGATTCCTGAAGTCTTCCTCCAAAAAACTATCATGGTCCCAACTCGACCTTAAAATACCAGCTGGACTGGAGATGGTACACTGGTAGAGATGGGAACTGGAAATACAGGAAACCCAGGGCAAATGAACCTTTTGGGGCCAGTGGTGAGATTGAAGTTATCAGATGGGTAGAGAGAAGGTGGAGTAGAGAGACAGAGCCAACTATAAGGATCTACATATAACCTCCTATCTGGAGGATAAATATTGGAAGAGTGGGCAAGGGGAGATGTAGGGCAGTGTAAGAAATGACAAAACAATCATAATTTATAAAGTATTGAGGGTTGGTAGGGAAGGGGACAGCAAGGACAGAGGGAAAAGAATAAGAAGCTGAAATCAAAGGCTCAAGTGGAAAGATCTGGAGAATGCTGACAGCAGCAGGCATGTGAAGGTGCTTGGCATAGTGTAAGTGTTTATGTATTGTGAATAATGAGGTACAAGCCCCCAATAAAAAGATTTTTAAAAGAAAACAAACAAACAAAATAGGTAAATTCAGTCCAGTGCAAATCCATCAGTCAGATATGAGCTGCAAACTTCTCTGACTCATGTAGGTCCGGAAGGTTCAGTTTCCAACAGGAATCAGAATGATGAAGCAAGAGGACTCCATGCTGATGTAATAAAAGGCAAATACATACGAAGTCAGCTGATGGAATCTGAGGTTGGAAATCTGCTGAATACTTTTGGGATCAAAAGATCAATGAACCAGTGGCAGGATTCAATTTCGTGCAGAAATTGAAGGGAACAAAAAGAACTGTCATCTTCCAAGAACTCGCTCTCCTATCAGAGGTCACAGCCCCAACAGGTTTTATTATGCTTCAATCTGATTGATAGGTTGGTCTCACTCCTACCTTCACCCAGGGGCATTTACTTGACATAAACTCTATCATAATATTCAAGGTTGTATTTGAGCTTGCTCTGACCTGTTTCAATTTTCTTCAAATTCAACATGAATGTGTTGTTTTTAAGTGTCATATAATTACTTCCAATCCATAGTGATGCTGTTCAAAATAGAATAAAACAATCTCATCCGCACAAGCATTGCTATTCTTGAGCCCATTGTGGAAACCACTGTGTCCATCTATCTCATTGAAGCTTTTTGCTTTTGCACCACTCCTCTACGTTTCCAAGCATGATTTCTTTCTCCAGGAACTGGACTTTCTGACATGTCCATCCAAAGCAGGCAAGATGAAATCTCACCATGCTTGCCACTAAGAAGTACTCTTCTCATGTTTCTTCTTAGACATATTTGTTTGCTCTTTGACAGTCCATGGAATTTCCTATATTATTCTCCAGCACCACAATTAAAATTCATTGATCTTTCTTCAGTCTTCCTTAATCAGTGTCAAACTTTTACAGACACATTAGTTAAATGAAAATATCAGGATTCAGTTCAGTGCTCCTAGGATCAACAGGGGACATAACAGGAGATGGATGAACCAGATGTATAATGCAGCTTTAGCCGAAGGCAAAGGGTCAAAAATACTCCACTCAAGTCACACCCCAAGAATTGAATTTACATATGAGAAACTGATGGTCCATTCCACAATCAGCCCCTGACTTGGTTTTAGCTGCTAATATTGACCCTCTGTCTTTCCACAAATGCAGCCAATTTGTTTTCTATATATTCCAAATAGAGGCCATGTTAGTCCAGATAGACTAGAAAATCAAATTCATGGATGCTCATATATGTATAAAAATAGCTCTATGCACAAGAGCAGTTAAATATTGAGAAAACATCCCAGTCTAGTCCAGATCAAATCTATAAGCCCAATAGTAGCCCTTATATCCAATACCAATCAACAAAGCCCTCTTCACATTCAAGAAACACGTGCAATGAGGCCAAATGCAGGAAAATCACAAGCCAGTGCATACAAAGACTTGTGGTAGCAGTGGCAGTAGAAGAATCTCAGTGCGGACAGGGGTCTATGTGGCTCCTGCAATTCCAAGGGCACAGGGACTATCAGTCAGAGTGCCATATGTCTTGTCTGTAGAGAGTCTCTTAGGAGTGAGCAAAGAAATAGAGAGTATGTGTCACCTGCCTGCAAGAAGGAATTGCAGCAATTCCCAGAATCCTCAGGGGAAGGCCAGGTCCACACAAAGGCCTCATTGGCCATGATCTGATTGACAGGCTGGGCTCCATCCCTACAATCTTAATCCTCAAATTGACAAATGATTATGTAACTACTAGAGAGGCCTCCACATGTATAGTCATCATTTGTGTTGTTGAAAAAGGAATTGCTGGTTTGGCAAAATTCTATCATGTTTTCTCTTGTTTCATTTCTATCAGAAGACCATATGTTCCAACTATGAGTTCTTTCCTTTATTTCCAACTTTATCATTCCAATTATCAATATTTATCAATGCATACAGATTTCATGCTTGATTAATTTCAGACTGAAACTGGAAGCAGGATTCTTCAACAACTGAAGCACTGCCTTTACTATTTAGTGCTTAAATTTGAATAATAGGTGTGTCGACTGGTTTGTTAGACATTTTCCTATTATAAACAGCATTGTACTTCAAGAGAGAACTTAAAATATCATTTTTAAAGATGAAGTCACACAATCTCTGCTGACTTTGCATCTGATGTAGTTTCTTGACATAACACTATTGAGATATCACCTTAAAAGAAATATGGGGCTGAGCCCCGGTGGTGTAAGTGGTTGTGTGTGGGACTGTGGCCCATGGGATTGATTGGCCCTTCAAATCCAGCAACAGCTCTCAGGAGCAAAGCTGGGTAGCTCCTATGACCACCAGAGGGCAGTGATGCTGTCCCCCAAAAAAGAAAGAAACTGGTTGTTTGTAGCTATATATTTCCCGCTGAACTTTTTGTTTTATTTATGTGCTTTAAGCATGTATTGTTTTTATTTATCTCAAATAATTTTCTAATTTTCTTTTCTATCTCTCCTTGACTCACTGGGGGTTTAGGAGTATGTGATATACTTTCCTGTATTTTACCGTGGAATGTCTCATTATATCTGTTTTATAAGAATAAATAGTTTGATAAAGGTGTTTCTGTGCCTCTGAGCCAATTGTTAGGATTCTTAGTCACAGCAATCCTTTAAGACAATCCTAACACTTCCCCAACGGGTTCCTGGGCTGGGATCTTGACAGAAACTGAGTACCTACATCATTTTTCCTTGATGCCACTGGTTGATTTAAATCTTTGATCTTTTAGTCAACTGAACACTTAATATCTATAATAATGTGCTCATAGTATTTAAGAAAATAATGAATTTTTTAAAAAAATTAACTTCCTGGGGCTAAGCCCCAGTAGCATAGTGGTTGAGTGAAGGACTGTGGCCCACTGACTCGGCTGTTCAAATCCAGAGGCAGCTCTCCAGAAGCAAGGCTCGGTAGCTCCCACGATCACCATAGGCCATTGATGCACCCTCCCCCCCCCACCAAATTACATAAGAAAGCAATAAATATTTATTATATTATTATATCTACATAAAATTTGAAAATAGCGTTTTCCAGCTGTATTATGATATGCCTATGTACTATGAAAAAGCACCAATTGAAAATAGAAGATATTTTTTGACATTTTTTACAAATCAAAAAAAAATACAAATACATAAATGTTATAAAGATTATAGGAGACATTTCTAGTTTTTTTTTTTGGGGGGGGCAGCACTTCCCTCTGGTGGTGGGAGTAGGAGGTCCAGCCTTGCTCCTGGAGAGCTGCTACTGGATTTGAACCTCCAACTACTACAACACCAGAGTTCAGCCAACATTTCCAGTTTTTATCCTACCATCCTCCTCCTTCTCAGCCACAGAAAACAGCACATAAATACATTTTCTACAATTTGGTCTTTGGTGATTTGTTTATCCCACTTAGCATACTGTTTTAATATCTACCCATATTGTACTATGTTATTAATTTAATGTCAAATAGTATTAATTTGTATGCATCTAATCACATTTTGTTTATCCATTTATCAATCTATGATTCTCAGGCTTTTTATATTATTTTACTGTTTTCAATGATGCCGTAATAAACAATCATGTACAAGTTTTTAGGTGACATGATTTCACTTTTCTTTGGCTCATCACTAGAAGTAGAATCAGTTCTGTGTAATTTTGTGAGAAACTGTCAACCCTCTTTCCAAATCAGGTCTAATATTATATCCCCATAACTTGCAATTTCTTCCCACCCAAGTCAATAACGATTGCTGCTTTTTTTTTAAATTTTATTTATCCAAACCCAAGCTCTCTGTCAATGAGTCCACTCCAACGGACAGTGACCCCACAGAGGGTTTCTGAGGCAGCGGATCTTTGGGAGTAGTATCCTCATCCTTCTCTCATGGGCAACTGGCGGGTTTGAACTATTCTTCAGGTTAACATCCAAACACTTACACACCATCACCACCAGCATTCTTACACCCATTGTTTTCCTTAAAACTCAGAACTCACACCATCTAGTCAATTCTGATTCAGAGTGAACTTTGCTATTAGCAGTCCAAAGGTTAACCCTTCACTCTCCCTGAGCACCTACTCACTAAACGACCTGAATGGGAAGGTCTGTTGATCTGTTTCCCAAATGTCAGCTTTTAGAATACTTTATGCGCTATCATTTTATTCTGCATACATGGGGTTGCCTTACAATGGAATCTGTTCAACAGTGACATATTATTTTTTAATGGATAATTTTCTTGAAAAGGAGCTACGGTTGTGCTGTAAGTGAGAAATTGGGGTGCTAACCACAGGTCAACAGTTCAAAGCCACCAGATCCTCCACAGGAAAAAGAGTCTTTCTATGTCCATAAAAAGTTATCATTTCAGAAAAATCACAGGAGCAATTTTATTCTTGTCACCCAGGATCACTATGGGTCAGAGTCAATTCTACGGCAATGGGTTTCAGTGGTTTCCAATTTTCCATAGATTACTGCCATTGTAGATCTTCTTTAGAATAGCTTCTGTTTTTATCATTTGCCTATTTAAAATGGAATATATATATAAAGGAATTTTATACATTTAAGTCACGAGTTTCTTGTCAGATACACATTTGTAAATATATTCCACAACTTTTTGGGCTGTTTTTTACTTTTTGAAAAGCAGTTATTTTTATTAAAGTTAATTATGTTCAGATTATTTATTTTGTTTCACTTTTCATTTGATAGCCTATATGCATATGTCAAAACTAATACTTTCACACTTTGACACTTCTGCCTAATAACGAGTCCACAATTTTGTAGCAATATTTTTAACTTACGTTCATATTCCTAAGTGATATTGACCTGTAGTTTCTTTTCTGTATAGTTTACAATTATCATTCCTTTTTCTTTATTGTATTGAAGTTGCCATGCCCTATTTTCATTACTATTTTATTTTTGCCATTTCCTCCTGGAATACAATACCCTGGTATGTTCTTTCAAATAGACATTATGATATGATAATATAAATTTCACAGGAAACTGAAACATTATACAAAATTAGCATTTTCTTGATTTATAATTGACTTATTGTGCCACAACTGACTTATTAGTTCATAACTGATTTTCATATCTGATTTTTTTTCTTATGATGTCTTTGTTAATATCAGAGTAAAACTCATAAGGAAGGATGCCAGTGAACCATGAATTTCTGAGCTTTAGTATGTCAAGTAACTCCATTTGTATACACACAGCAATTGTGTTAATGTTCTCTAGGGAAGCAAAGCTAGGACACTTATGTTTATATGTATATATATATACACATATATACATATATATATATACACATGGGTAGAAATATATAGCAAAGAGGAATGTAACTGCTAATTAGCCCACACAGCAGTACAGAGGGTTCAGTTCAACTCACTCCATGTAACAGTTAAAATACTGGAAGTCCTTCAAGTTATGAGGGGTGCTGGGTCCAAGGTCAAGGAAGCAGACACCTGGGTCTTCCTTAAAGGAATGCAGACAGCCCAGTCAGAGGCAGCAAACATCAGGGCAGGTCAGCAACAGTCAGTCGCTCAGGAGCTTAACAAAGTAGTGCCACATGGGCAGTGCAAGATGACAAGATCTGACAACTTCCACTTAAGTAATATGTACACCAGCAGCTTGGTGAAGCAGGCCTCAAGGGAACCTCAAGCTATAGCGACATGATCCACCCAATTCACCTTTATCAGATTCTTCCTCATTCTATAGTAGATAAAAGAAATCTTGACTTTCTTTATCCTTCAAATAATGCATTTTGGGGAAAGGGAACTATTTCAGAAGAGAAGTTCAGGAAAACTCAAGAAATATACACATAGCATGCCAAATATGCCACAATAGTTGTTTATAATGTAAAGAGAATTCAAAAAGTTTGTGGAAACATTTGAGTTAAAAGATAATGGAAATAGTCTGTGAAATTTTGAAGACATTCATTCTGGGCATGAAAATAAGTAATTCATTATAAAATTACATAATCACCAAAAACACAACTGTCACCAGACAGGAATCCAGATAATATGAACAAAATTTACCTTGCTGTATCAAAGTCAAATCAATGAGGCAAAAGTTTTATGTAATCACACCACCAGACCGCACCACCTCATGCAGTAATTTTTTAACAAAATGATGTGGTGTCACTAAATGTTTCTTCAGTTGTCAATGGCTACAGATGCGCCCTGTATTATAAGTGGGGCACTGCCTTCCCAAGATACTGAATATAAAAATGTAAGTCACTTTATATGTCTCAGTAGTCATAAAAAGTTGTGGATATCTGTAAGTTGTCAAATATTTCTTTTGACTTTAATTGCGCCAGCTCAGGCTATCCCACCACTGATCACGGAACAGAGTTGGAATTGAAACAGTCCAAAATCAAAATGTCCTAAGCCCCACAAACTTAATGAAATGCTATGGTTCCTCTTAGATATATAAATTATTTTCTTCTGTGGAATGTTTTACATTGCTAGATTTCCAAATTGACTGCTTCTTAGCATGTATCTAAGAGCCTGCCTGCTAAGATTCTTACTGAACTGTTCCAGAAGTGGATGTAGATCAGAAGGACTATTCTTGCTTGAGGCTGATATGAAGATATTTTATTGAACCAGTAATTTATTGGAGTTTAGAATATGAAAATCTGAGAACTTAACCCAAATAGTAAGGCCTATTAAACATCAGTGTAAAGATTTACTCATATACTATCTTTAATTTTCGAAGCTCAGATGGAGCTGGCAACTAAGAGTTGGGTTGATTACCACACAGTCATGGTATCAAAACCACCAATCTCTCAGAGTAACCCAGAGCAGGGAATCTGGTCTCTTAAAGATTTATCATTTGGAAATCTGATATACAGTCACTGAGAGTCAGAATTGAGGCTAAGGCATTAGGTTTATTTTTCATTCCATCACATTCTAATTCTTAAAATGAAAAATAGATTAGAAAATTTAACATAAGAGCAATGACAATTCTCTTTGTGATACATAATGATCAGTTACAGATGTTTTGCTACCTAACATTAAGGGCATCCATTTGCTAAGGCAGGTGATTAATAAATGCAGCTTTTGATTCCAGGATGAATAATTTATTTTGCATATCAATTTCACTAAGAAATCCCAGAAGTTCTTTACAAAAAAACTGCAATGAGATACAGTTAGCAGGTGCTATTAAGAGACCATGCAAACTCCTTAACAAAATTTGAGAAGTTGATTGCCAACCAACTGGGGAAGACCTTAGAGTTTTTCTGGTGTGCACAAAAGGAATTAATCTATAATGAAATTACAGTTACTCAACAGATGGCTGTTTCACAGAATGTGCTCAGTTTTGAGAGTGTATCTACGGATGCTTTCTGCTCCAACATGGAGCTGAATCCTCATTGGCTATCTGGCAGTATTCTGTGTTTACAAATATGTCTATAATGTAGCTAAATACACTCTTTCATAAGTGTTGCATAGTGTTGTGAACATATGCACTCTGTTACTTAGGTATTTAAAAAGCCTAAGAAAGTTATTGTTTAAGTATCATTAATAACATCTAAAACTCCCTTGATTCAGAAATAAATTTCATTAAAGATATTAGCAAGATTGTATAAAATATTAGTTACATTATAAGAAAGCTCAATAGTTCAAATTTAGAAAAATATATTAACTCATAAGGATAATATCTCCATGATGACAAAATATAAGCTTATCTTTATCATATCACTTTCAAGCAAATCAATAAAATAAGAAAAGCTAATATCTAAACTGGATAAGAATAACAAATTTTGAAATTCAAAGAATGCAAGTTAATATTGTAAATAGCAATTTAAGTTAATATAATCTTACATATTTCACTCAGCAAAGCCATCCTTTTCAGAATAGCATAAATGCAAAGGCCATCTCCATAAATCTATTCTAACCCTAATTATTAGACACCAATTAAATACAAAATTGCAAGAAATATTAAATATGCAATAGTCTACCAGAAGAATGAACAAATGTCTTTGAAAAAATAGCCAGCTACAATGCTCCTTTGAAATGAGAATGATAGAGTGCTGTCTCACATATTTTGGAAATGTGATCAGTTGGGATCAGTCACTAGAGAAGAGTATCATGCCTGTAAAACAGAGGCTGTGGTAGTTACATTATCTGGTATAGGTTAGGATTAGGCATGTAGGAGTGGAGTCTAGACTGTCAATCAGGATATAGTCAATGAAGCCTCTGTGTGTGTACATGGCCTTCTTCTGAGGAATCTGGGAACTCCTGCAGTTCCTCTTAGGAGACGGAAGACACACTCTCTCGACTCACTCCAGAGTGACATTGCAGCTGACAAAATATACATAACTGTACTGGTGCCGTGAGCTGGAGGAAACACCTGGAAACCACATGGAGATAAACTGATGGCCGTCAGAACCACATGGACCTGAAGAACCACATGGAGACCTTTGAAGCTGAGATGCCTCTGCTCACACTGAATCCACAAGACCCCCCCCCCCGACCTCACCCCTCCCCCGGCCTGTGATATTACTGGAATCAGCATCATTGCAGGTTCTCTGTGAGTCGGAAGAGAACGTTATAGATTGGTGTCATATACATGGATTAAGATCAGACTTATGAACTTGATCTGAATTGGGCTGGGAGGTTTTCTCAATATTCAATTGCTCTTATATATGAAGTTATTTCTTGTAGACATATGACTGTGTATAACTTTGCTTTTCTCATTTTCTCAGACAACACAAGAGGGTTAGCTCAAAAATAGGATGGTGTTCCACAAAAGGAATAGAGACAGCACTTGCCATATAGCCCTGTGGACTCAAGCAGCAATTGTGAAGAGGCACAGAATAGGGTAGTTTCATTCTGCTGTACATAATATTTCTGTGAATCAGATTAGAATATAATATCAACAACCATTCTGAAATGTTTGGCTAAATTCAAGTGATCGTCTACATGTTTTAGCTGAAATTTTATTGGGTACCTATCAATATTTTACATTCTTCGTGTTAGCTATCTTTGTAAATTGTGTGTGTATACCACACATAGCCCTCAGCCTGGAGAGAGAGGCAAACTATACTCCTGTTCCTAATTGCCTGGTCATGATATTCTGGCAGCATTTATTTCAAGCTGTCATTTTATGCAATGGTTCAAATAAGCATTTCTCTTAGAATAGGAGAGGGAACACACGCACACCTACACAGTAACATCATCGACAGCATTTCCTTTTGCCAGAGAATGTCTCCTCTAGAAGGAAGCAAGAAGTCATCTCTTTAATTCCTTGGAAAACTTCTTTCATGGATTGGTGGAGACAATGTTGCATTTATAACCCAAGAACATACCCACAAACACAGTAAGGGTATCTGTGGCAATTTAGTAGGACTTGAGTGAAAGGGCGGAAACCACTGAATATATTCTATGATAATGTGTGGTTCAGAAATACCAGAGATGCACAAAAGATTCATGGAACTGAAAAAGACATTAAGCCAACATTTTGTTAAAAAATCAAACAGATAAAGAACATTAATACCAAGGGTGTGCTCCTTCTATTTCTATCCCAAAGAGACTATCCATCTACAAGTAAAATTGAAGCTTGAACTATCCATGTTTTATCCTACTTTTCTCACTAAACTTTTTAATGTACTATTAATTCTTTTAGATTTTTTTTCCTACCTCTTTACGTCTATAGTCTGTCTTACCTCACCCCAACTGAAGCAATTTATGGAACACCATTAATCACTAACCAGTAAGAAAAAGTTGGCAATTAGAACCCAACCAATGGTTCAAGAGAGAAGATCTATGACTTTGATTTTTACAGCCTAAAACACCCTATGGATTCATTCTACCCTGTCCCATAGCTTACGAAGAGTCTAAACATGACTTGAAGACAATTTTTAAAGTCAACACAAAAAAGCATTAGCCATATTACAAAACTTTATAATGAATTATGTCAAAGAACCATTCCCAAGCAACATTGCTCTTGCACATTTAAACTCCTTGAGATTAATATGTTATCTTTAAACACTCAGTATTTATTCCTGCACATTTTCTCATTCATGCACTTTTCAGTATTCCCAACATTTCATAATAAGCCATTGTGATCACCTTAGGTCACTTAAGGATTCAGATTACTTTTGCAATCTGAGGGGATAAAAAGCAAAAATTTCTAAGTTTATCTCTCTGTCTTAAATTTAAGTAGCCCAGCACTTTTGATTGTTTCTTCTTCCTATAGGCACCTTAATAATACTAAAATGACTGAATACATGAGAGAGCTTGTCTGAAGCCATTCATTAATCACAGAGGTATGCTTAAGCATATTTTATTTGGAATAAGTCTGTGCATGTGTAAAATGGAACTCCATAGCTAAACTTTTAGTCTTGCCCTTTGTGGTTTTATCCTAAGAGGTTATGTCATCTAGACACTCCCAGGTGAAGGTAGGGGTGGAGCCCAGCTAATTAGCGAGGATGCCATCTGATGGCATCTCCTTGTGGGTGTGGTCTTGTATAAAAGAGTGACATCCTGAGAAGAGCCCAGTGCTCTGATGCCCACAGCTGACAGTGGACTGCCAACCTGGGGTTCATTTGGCCCAGCTTGAATTAATTTACTTCTGCTCCCACCAGCCTGTGGCCCTCTGGATTTTTCAGCCTGCATCTACTCATCAACTTCATGAATCAGCATCTCACACCTTATCAGTGGACAGGCATCAGGCTGAAATCACCTTCCCCAACTGTGTGAGGCATTTATTGATAAAAATTTCCTTCCATCTATATACACATGTAAGTATTAGTGGCTTTGTTCTCTATAGAATACAACCTAATAAGCCCTCCTATATAGAAGAGGCACTTATTGCATTTTACTAGTAAACAGGCCACTAAAGTTTTGATGTGCACTTAAAGTGTAGACTATAACAGTAAAAAAGTATTTATGGAGGCTTCCAGATTCAGTACAGAGGATAGTAGCTATGCCTAAGTAAATTCCATGCCTCACATATATATATTGCAGTACAGAATCTCAAGTTTGTATGCAGTCTGGCATTACAAAGTTTACTGGGCTGCATTTTAAAAGCAACTTAATGAGTAACATATTTTAAAGACAAATCATATATTTCCTACAAATTTGCCATGATCGTTGATAGCTTTTTTATTCTTGTCTTAAGAAAATCTTCATATTTGTGGCTTTCTTTTGTGGCAGTCATATGCCTAGGTTAATTTTATGATTAAAATGTAGGGATGGAGTCTAGCCTGTTAATTTGGAGATAGCCATTGAGTAGCCAATGAGCCTCTATGTGGGCATGGCTTTCTCCTGAGACTTCTGGGAAATCTTGCGATAGTTCCCTCATGAAGATGAGAAGCTGTCTTCCCCAAAGTTTGGGAGTTAGTGAGAGAGATGATGAATTACAGACAAGACAAGATGGCAGCATCCGAGAAGCTGGAGGAGCCAACAGAGGGACCACAGCTTCTGCCACCACTGATGCTGTTGAACCGTGAGCCCTGGAAGCAAGGAGCCATGGGGAGACACCCAGCACCATTGGGATTCTGCACCCACTGACCTGTGACTTCGTGAGTCAGAAGGAGACATTATAGGCTGGTATCGGGCATATAGGCTAATATCGGACATATGACTTTGAACTGGACTGGGTTGGGATGCTTTCTTGGTGTTCCATTCTTTTTGTATATAAACCCTTTCCTTATATCCATATGCCTGTCTATGAAATTTGTTCCTCTAGTCTATCTGGACTAACACATCTTTATGAAAGTTCCTAAAATGCAATGATACAAAAAAGTGAAAATGCAATGATACATAGCATAGAACTCACATGATCTTGCCCAAATGTTGACAACCAGCCTTGACCACATTGAAAACACTGCACTTCCAAACAAGCTATATACAGATGACAGAGTTATATGTACAAAAATCCCTAAAAATACATTGTTTCTCTTCTTTGTGGGAGAAGAAGTACAAGACATTTTAAAAAGAAAGAAAGAAACAGAGGAAACCCCAATTCATAAAAAGCAGAGTTTTATTTTTATCACTGAAACAAAAGAATTGGGAGATAAAAGGAGGCAATATATTTCAGAATTGCTGCAAACCATCTTGGGATACAGGACCTCTTGAGAAGGATGTGTCTTGGGAAGAGGGTGGCCCCTATGACACTCATATTTATGTGTTTATCGAGTGTGCTTCCTGGAGATGTCCACATTGAACAATGGATGCCCTGCTGTTGTGGTTGTTGGGTGCTATTCAGTTGATTCTGACTCATAGGACTCCAGTAACAACAGAGCAAAGCCCCCCGACTCCTTGGCCATCCTCACCATAGTTTTTATATTTGAGCCCAGGGTTGTAGCCACTGTGTGGGTCACTTTCCTTGAGGTTTTCCTCTTTTCTGCTCCCTCTCTACTTTACCAAGCATGCTGTCCTTTTGCTGGGATTGTTTTCTCCTAATAATATATCCAAAGTATGTAAGATGAAGACTTGCCATCATTGCTTTTAAGGGCCTTTCTGGCTGTACTTCTTCCAAGACAGATACGTTATTATTTTGGCAGTTTGTGGTACTTTCTTTGTTCCCTTCTAATTCAAATGAATAAATTCTTAGATTTTCCTTGTTCAATGTCCAACTTTAACATGCATTTGAAGCAGTTGACTGTTGCTTCCCTTTGTTTTGATTGTGTCTACAAGCAAGACTGAATCCAAAATCCTTGACAAATAGTAGAGAAATAACAAGTGAACAAAACATGTTGACATACATTTCAAAAACTATGCGGTGGGATGTATGAACCCTGTAAACTACACTCAAGATCATGTAAATGAGAGAAATGGGGCTTTGGGTCAGATCCTGGATAAATATTAAGAAAATTCAAAACTATTTGCCGAAGGAATGTACATGACCTAAGAAAGAGGCTATGGATAGTGTCATAGGGAAGCTTATCATGCCAACTTGGCCAAAGAAGATAGATAGGTCTGTTATGACAACTTGGCCAATAAGCACACGGACCCCACCCTTGCTCTCTTGCTCTTGGATCTTTGCACCAACTGGCTCCCTTTTTCGTCCTGTGCCTTGTCCTCTAGGCAATACTGCCCGTGGGGTACCTAATCGTGAACTGTGTAGCTGTGAGTTGATGTTCCTTCAAGCCCTGTGTGATGGGTAGGTTTGTTATACCAACATGGCCACAGAAGATTGGTGGATCTGTTGTGACGGCACAGCCAATGAACTCGCGGGATGAATTGAAGGGCAGATATAGGAAGGGCTTCGCAAGTCCCGCCTTCTCGATCTCTTGTTTCCAGATCTTCGGACCAGAGAGCTGCCTTGTTCGTCCTGTGCCTCCACCTCTAAGCAACACTACCCGTGGGACACCTAATCGTGGACTGTGTTGCTGTGAGTTGAGGATCCTTCAAGCCCTACTTCGCCATGCTTCTGGGATATACATCTCTTAAGCTGGGGACTGTTGGACTCTGTTATCTGGCTGACTGTTGGTGACAGTTGGTGACTGTTGGTGACTGTTGCTCTGCCGTTTGCTGCCTGTAACCAGATAACCTGGATTACTCTACAGAGGACTATTCAGCGACCCTCAAGAATTGAAGGACTGCTAGTCTTCTAGTTGTCTCATGCAAGTGAGTTGCACCGAGCAATCTGTATTGCTTTATAGTTAACTTTTTCTCTTTTTATCTTATATATCTTTCTCAGTATATAAATATATAAAAAGGCATTACTAGTGTCCTGAATTCTATTTCTCTAAGAGAACCCCTCTTCACCTAGGGACTCTTGGGCTCTGTCATCTGGTTGATTGTTGGTGACCTGCTTTGCCATTTGCTGCTTGTGGCTGGGTAGCCTGAATTGCTCTACAGAGGGCTACTTGGTGACCCTCAAGACTCCAAGGACTGTCAGTCTACTACCTGTCTCACGCAAGTGAGTTGCACCGAGTCTTTTATACTACTTTACAGATAAGTTAACTGTTTATTTCTTATCTTATATCTATCTATATAAATATATAAAGAGAATTATTAGTGTCCTTGTTTTTTCTCTCTAGAGAACCCTGTCTAGCACAGATAACCTTGAGAAGAAGGGGAATTACAAAGCACTTAATTGTGCCCAAATGGAATCTGTAAATGGGCTAAGAGGTAGCTGTGTATGCAGAACCAGAACCTACTAGATGGCTTAGCATCAGAAAAGGTGTACACCAGGGTTGGATCCTTTCACTATGCCCAGTAAATCTGTTTGCTGAGTACATAAGCAGAGTAGCTAGATTATATGAAGAAGTAGGGGGCATCAGGAGTGGAGGAAGATTTATTAACAGCCTTTAATATGCAGATCACATAACTTCCAGATTTCTGAAAGTGAGGAGGACTTGAAGCACTTGCTGAAAATCAAAGATAACAACCCTCCACATGGATGATAATTCAATATAAAGAAAACCAAAGTCTTCACAATGGGACCAATGAGTATCAAGGCAAATGGAGAGTTGAAGTTGTCAATAGTTCTCTTAGCGCGATGTCAGAATCACCTGTACATGTGTCATGATAAGCACAAATCAAGAGCAGGGGAAAATTGCTTTGGTTGTTTTCTTAATAAAATTAAGACACACAAAAATGGTACTTAATGAAAGATGGAGCATAATTTCTAGTTAAATATCTGTGAATTATGAGCACTGGATGAGGATTAGAAACCACCCCTCTTCAGTTTATTTAGCTCATCATGAAAAATATGCTGACCTCCTGCTGTGTAGAGGAACACCTTCGTGTACCAGGGATTTAAGCATGAATTAAAGAGCCCATTTCTGAAAGACTTAAATTTTGGTATGGGGAACAATAATAAGAACATTTTGCATAATGTTTACTAATGATATGAACCACTTTAAATCAGTGAGCTTATCCTAGACTCAATGGTATGTAAACATCAATACTTCAGGAGAAGAGAAAAATTACAGATATAAAAAGTAAACTAAAACCAAAAAGACACAATGTAGAAATGCAATCAGAGTTTAATATAGTGCACAAGATCAGAGTAGACAAATGAGAGGCTTGCATTGTAGATAATGAAAAGGAATGGAATTTTGCATAATTTCTAAGAATTATCAAAAAGATTTTCTGATAGAGTGGATGTGAGCTGTGAATTGGAAACAAAAAATAGGAGCAGCTGAAGAAAATTGAAAATCCATTTATTAATGAAAACCATAACTGAATGTCCAACTATTGAGAATGGAATATCAAGAATTTGATTTTGAACTTGCTCAGTTTGAAGTGTTTTGAGATATGTAAGCTGAATTGTCTAATTGTAAATTATATGAATCTGGACTTTACCTATTTATGATTAATATTTAAATTACAAACTTGTGAGTTCTAACTTTAGGAGACATAAACAATTCAACAGTGTGTGACTAAAAGGGAAGACATGATAATGAAATGGAGAGAAACTACAATCCTAAATAAAATAAAAGAAACATTCGTCAGTTGTGTCAATACTATAAATGAGTCCAGGTTAACAACTTAAAATTCCCTCTTATGTTTAATGTCTAACTTTAAGCCGTTCCTGAGAATGTGGTAAGAGGCACAACATTGACAAAGGTTCAGCAGAATAAAAGATAAGGATGTAGGCATGGGGAACATACACATGGTAAATGTACAGAAGTCTTTTAAGAATTTATTTTCCTATAAATTAAAGTAGAAAAATGAAGGATTTATAAAATAATGTAGAAACAATACTTTTTTCAGGGAGGGGTGTTAGCCAGTTCATTCATTTATGAGTAAAATGCAAGATGTAGTGTATGTTTGTAAGCTCAGAAAAATAATCCATTCAAAGGGGTAAACACATGAAGTAGGACACAGCAATAAAATTCTCCCATGAATTTGGATGGTGGGATGCACTGCACAGTTGTAAAGCCTGGCTTTAGATAGAATCCAGAGCAGTAGATCTTCACAAAAGTGAGAATAAAAGACATGAAATAAGTCGAGATTCATAGAAATTACTTTTTGAGCCCTAAGTTTGATATGACCCATCATTAGTGACCTTTTGAATTCCTAATAGAGAGCATCACATCTATGTCCAGGAACCAAGGAAGGAGGTCATGCATGGTGACACAGCTCAGGGAGACGTCCCTGTGTGCTATGGCAACACCGAGGAAAAGCAAGATTTGTGCAGTTGGGCTACAAATGGCAAAATTATTTTCAATGGCAAACCTTGAATATTTTAAATTCAAATTTAGATATATTTATTAAATTCTTCAAAGTAACAACTGTTTGAACTGAAGTAATTGAGAAAAATCAAAGAAAATTAATTACAACTGACAGAAGATAAATCCATTAATACAAGAAATATTAAGTAAAACTATAAGTATATGTGCATATAAATACATTAAGAAATACATTAAAGTAAGACAAACATATCAATGTGAAAATATGTTGAGCCCAAACAAAATAGTTTTATATAGAGTATAGTCAATATTGAACAACCGAAAATTTGAGACAAAATATCATTAAATATCTATTTAAAACATACACAAAAATAAAATAAGTCTCAGCAAGAAATTTGAAGGTAAATAAAAAAAGCATTGCTATTAGAGGTATAGTTCATAGATCAATGAGTTAATTCTGAACACAATGTATTTAGACACGGCTTTGTCCTCAGATTGTTTCAGACAAGCTTTCTCAGCAATGCACTAGCCCCAGACTCAGTAGGGAATCTTCCAAAACAGGACACTTTGAGTTAATGTCAAATTATCCACAAAGATCAAGTAGACATCTTCCTCAATCATTGATATCGTGCAATACGTTTATGGGAATGTTGCTTTGTAATATAATATACAAAATATAGCATAATATAACATAATATTGCAGTTGTAAATGTATCAAGTCTTAATTAGAAAAATTGGAAATCCTCAAAGATGAAAGAAGAAATAAGATTATTAACTGTGACAAAGAAGCAATTTTGGCTTAAGTACAGAAAATCTTGGGAAACGTCCCTGGAATGGTCTATCATAAGCGCAACTAAAGTTGGAACCTGAATTTGGCATTTTACATTTTTAGAAAACATCTATCTTGGTTTCAGCAAGCTTCTATTTGGATTGATGCCAAAGACTTCCTTCCTTCCTTCCTTCCTTCCTTCCTTCCTTCCTTCCTTCCTTCCTTCCTTCCATCTTTCTGTCACAGGTCCTGTCAGATAGCTACTCTTTGTTTCAAAATTATTTTATTGGCAATTAATACAGGTATCATATCATTCCACAGTTCAATCACATCAAGCAGTACTGCACAATTGCTACCACAATCAGTTTTAAAACATGATTTCCCATCTTGAAATCCTTGACATCAGCTTTCTTTTACCTCCCCCCACTCCCACTGTACAATACCCCTTATGCTACTCACTGTCCCTAGAGGTTCATAAATTCTAGGTTTCATATGCTGAAAAACAGAAAAGCATATAACAAAAATTAAGAAGACAAACACCAATGACATAGTGCATCTTAGATAAACCCCAATATGAACAAACGAAAAATATAGAAAATATTGATAAACAGCTCAGGCCTAATGTGCATAAGAAAGGAAATCCAGGGCTGAGTCTTGGTGGTGCAGTGGTTGTTGCAGGACTGCAGCCCACTGGGTTGTAGGTTCAAATCCAGCAGCAAGGCTGGGCTTCCTACTCCCACCACCGGAAAGCAGTGAAGCCCCCAAAACCAAATAAAAAACAAAAAAAAAAAAACAAAAAAGAAAGGAAAAACACTGAGTTTCAACTTTTCAAGTCAGGTTTATCATTTTGATCTTCTATGGTCATTTATGCAAAGCTCTCTATTTAATAAACACTTTGCTTGCCTCCCTCTATTATGGGTAGAAACAGATCAGTGAAGTCTTATTTCCTATGTAGATCCTATGAAAGCATCTTGGACCCCGACTGTTATCCACAACTTTTTGCAAACCAGATGCTCAAAATTTAGGCTCTGATAATATTTCCTGCTTCAGTTTGGGATTATATGATTTATAGTCCTTTGGTCACTGATATTGGTGTGCTTGTTTCCTGTGGGCTTAGTTGACATCTCGTTTAGATGGCTGCTTGTTTGGAAACTCATCATTAAGGCCCCAGATACCATTTTATCTGATAGTTGAGCACCATCTAATTTCTTCAACACAGGGCGATAGCACCTATTATCTTCTGTGTTCCCTTCCTGAAGGCAAATGTCAAGCAGGGCCATGATAAAATTATTCATAAACTGGAAATAGGATTGTTCTTAAATTACAAATAGGATTTAGTGCAAACCCAAAACTCATTCCAGATCCATAGTTTTGTGGCTTTTTTGTTGTTGCCCTTGTTGTGTTAATCTTCCTTCAGTTGTCTTTCAAAATCTCCTTTTTTAATTTATGGCAAAGAATCTAACAATCTTCCATTAATGGTATTTTTGAATAGCTAATACTAATAGCTGGTACTAATAATTTTTAAATCTTTGCCGAGAGAGGGATATTGGACCAATAGAGACTAATTCCTTGTTGCAGTAGCTAAATTATACACTTATACAAAATCAACCCTCTCATGGCTGGACATTATTTATACAAACATTTGAAGTTGATCGTCAGGGGAAATTTATAGTAATGTTCACTGAGAATGTCAAACACAATTTTGCTAGGATGATATACATCATAATACAGCATATAGGGCAGTCATGTTGCAAGACCATGTTCATCTGTCTACCAACAGTTCAACAATCTTGGTACAGTTGTCTTTTGCTTCCTCAAACACCATAAATGTTCAGTCTTATGCCCACAGATTACACATTAGTCTGAGGTAGAGTCCAGTTCACCCAGTGGACTTTCTACATCCGTCCAGGATTCAATACCCCAGTGTCTCATGGCTCCTGGCCCTGGTCCCCAAGATGCACTCAGATGTTTGGGTCAATGTGGCCCAATTGACGCATACCACCAGGAATACTCCCCACTCAGGGTCCCCCATAACATTTTCAGTCATTGTTCCCATCTGGAGGTTGGTTCTCCCGCTTTTCTTACCAACAGTTATACATTTGTGTGCCCCCACATATATGTGCTCCCTTCCACTCTCCTGTCTGTGACTTTCTGATCAGTATCCCTCATCTCTCTGACAGGGATGCCTATCTGTCCTCCTCATAACTCTGCAGGGCAGCCACTCAGCAGACAACATGCCTTTTCCATCCAGCTGGGATTCCAGCTGACATGAGATAACCTCTGGCATTTGATTCCAATTGGTGTGAGATAACCTCTGGCAAAGTGACCTTCCACATACATGCCTAGAGCAGATAGTTTATGGTTCATTGGCACCAGTCAGACTCTCTACCAGAATGGCCTGCCACCCCGAACGTGCGCCCATTCTGTTACTTGTTCCTCCAACAGTGGATTCATACAGTATGTGTCCTTCTGTGGTGGATTAACTGGTGGATTACAGTGTAAAGTCTTCTAGATACGTTCATCTTATGAGGAGTTTCATGGGTTCAATGCTAATTATTAGAAATGATGTTTTCTAGTGTTCCATTGTGTGTATATGCCAGTTATTCTTTAATCTAATCTCCTACTGATGGGAATTTAGGGTGTTTCCAAAATCTTGCTATTGAGAAGTGTCCTGCAGTGAACATGGGGGAGTCTACATATGTTCATGGTATATTTCTTACTTCTTTGGGACATATGCTCAGTGAAGCCATTGTTTGGTCATGTGGTATTTAAGTGTTCATATGTTTTAGGAATTTGCTATATCACATTCCACAGTGGCTGGATATTTTCTTGAACCCACTGGAAGCGAATCAGCTTTCCAATCTCACCACACTTCAGCATTTGTTCTCAGAGTTTATTTTTTATATAACTGGGCTATGGTTAGGGGAGTTGGGAGCTATCCCATGGTTGGTTTGACTTGCATTTCTTATTGGCCAGTGAAGAAGAGCATCTCCTCATATGCTTACTATTCATTCAAGTGTCATCCTTTGTGAATTGACTTTTCAGATACTTTGCCCACTGCTTCAGAGCGCTGTTTGGTTTATTCTTTAGATTTCCGTCATTAGTCCTTGTCTGTTATGTCATTGCTAACTTTGTTTTCCCATCTGTGGGTTCTTGATTTACTTTTTAAATGAAATCTCTTGATGTATACAAGTGCTTTATTTTCAGTAGTCCCCAGTTGGCTGTTTTATTTTCCATGGAGTGTGTTTCCTTTCTTATATCTGGCAGCCCACATATTCCCTGAATATGTACATTTAGATTTGTTCCAATTTCCTCATTCATGATCTGAAAACTTTGGATTTTATATTCGGGTCTTTTATCCACCTTGATTTAATTTTTTTGTGTGTGGGCTGAGATACGAATCTCATTCCATTCTTCTGCAGATGGATATTCAGTTGGATATGATTGGATATTTGTGATGTATGTATGAATGAATTATGCTTAAACTTTCAAACATAATTTGGCCTCTGTTCTTTGCATGAATAGGCATATCATTTTTAGGGTGCAGTATTTACAATATATACAGTAGTCTAGGTGTTTTCTGTTTCTGGTAATCAATATTCCTAAGGGTGATAGACTCCACTTGCCCTTAACAGAAACTTTGAATGCTATGGTAAGGATGTTTCTCATTTTCAGTGCCTGATTTACAGTGTCATAAAGAAGCTAAACACAATCTGTAACTTATGGGTCTCTGGCTAGGTGCCCACACTATAAAAAGCTGGTTTGATGAAACTGAAAGGAGAGGAGATAATGGGTCTAAATTGCTTGCTGAATTTTTATTTATATTTTTATTGGGACAAGTTCATAGTGAAAGTGATAAGATATTTTTCCAAGCATTGGAAAAAATCTGGAGGTCACATATGATGAACATTCTGGCCTCTAGTCTAGAGGATGCTTTATTACCTTGGAAAAATGAGAATATATCTCCAAGTAGAGTATTTTTGGGGAATTAGCCATTCTAGGCACTATTTATGTTTACATTTATATATGCTAAAAAATTAATTGCTCATTTGGAGGTATCAAAACTACTTAACAGATAAAGTATTTAAACTGCATTTTAAAAGATCCCAGTCATTTCACTTTTAAGAGCACTGTAAGTTGAAATTTATTGAAGAGTAATGGACTTGCTTTTGGTTTTAGTCTCAAAAATGGAGGAAACTTAGGATAGGTGATCCATCAAGACTAGTAATAGGAGTGGTAATACCAGGAGGGTAGAGGGATGGAGGAATAGAAAGGGAGAACCAACTTCAGGGATCTAAACGTAGCCTCCTCTCTGGGGCACGGAAAACAGGGAAGTGAGTGTTGGGACACATTGTACAGTGTACAGGATAAAAAGAAATAATTTGTAAATTACTAAGGGTTCAAGAGGAAGGGGGGGAGAAAGGGTAATATAGGGAGTTGATAATGGGGGCTTGGAGGGAGGGAGAATGTTTTGAGAGTGATGATGGCAATGGGTGTGTAAAAGTGGTCTGCATACAACTGATGTTGTTAGGGATTGTGATGGGGGTTGTAT
>PVJH01006204.1:0-104085 GCA_004026705.1 Nesogale talazaci
CATGGAGACCTGGTGCCCAAGAAAGTGATGACTCTATTACCACCATCAAGACCAAGTACAATATTCAGTTTGTGGACCCACCGGTTTTGAGATCAGCATCAACCAAGACCTCAGGCAGTGGTGCCTGGGGGGTGGGGGTCCTGCTGGCCACGGTGCAGCAGGCCACCTGCATGCTAAGCAGTACCACAGCCATCACTGATGAGTGAATCTGCCTCAGCCACAAGTTTGACTTGATGCATGCCAAGTGAGCATTTGTGCCCTGGTATGTTGGTGAGGGCATGGAAGAAGGAGTTCTCTAAAGTCTGAGAAGAGATGGTTGCCCTTGAGAAGGATTGTGAAGTGGCCACCGTGTCTGCGGATGGCGAGAAGGAGAAGGAGGAGTTGTAGAGGGTCCTGGTCCCCAAGCACCCCACTGTGCCCCCACCCTCATTCGGCAAATAACAGTCAGTGTAACAAGCAAACAAAAGAAAGAATAGGAGGCTGAGCCCTGGTGGCATAAGTGGTTGAGTGTGGAACTGTAGCCTGCGGGCGTGGTGGTTCAAATCCAGTGGCAGCTCTCAGGAGCGTCACTGGGTGGCACCCATGACCACCAGAGGCAGTAATGCCCACAAAACAAACAAACAAACAGACAAAACAAAATAGAATAGGAATCACGCTGTGCTCACTGGTCCATAGCATTACTGAAATTCTGCCTGGCTTATGTTGTCAGGCTACTTGCTCCGAGAGCAGAGGATGGTCTTGAAGAAGAACTACTTAAGCTTTCTACAGGTAGCTCCATGTAATTGTTCTCTGAGGCTTTTTCTTCACCTTTTGGGCTCTCAACTCTGACTTCTGAGAAATCTTTCCTTTCCTGGAAGATAATGCCCATTTTTGCAGCTTGGTAGCATTCTCATTTGCTTCTAGCCTGGGGTCAGTGGGGACCAGAAAGGCACTGAGCTGTCTCTTTCTTAACTACTCATTTCAAGTTTTTTTTTTTAACTGTTATCACATTATATCCACTCTATCCAGGGCTTCTTAAACTTTTTCCACTTATGACCCCCTTTTTTTCTGAGAAATTTGCTATCGGAGCAAGTACTGCCAGAAACACCTCAGATTCATCCTGCATCAGCTTTTGAATTAATTCTTAGTCATATGTGTTCAGAAACCTTTTACTGTTGCCAGATTTTTTCTCAACCTCCACATTCAGCTATGCGACCTCTTAAGGGACTGTGGCCCACTGTTTAAGAAGCTTTGCAGATGTTACCTACCTAAGTCTTACTCAGAGTGCCTGAGAAACGGAGATTGAGTGAGAGCGAAGGGAAATAGTTTTATGTTGGTTGATCAAGCAGGGACTAGAGTTGCCAGGGCAAGGTTCTAAAAAAAGAGAATTTGAAATTTTATGCCAGCAAATAAAATTGAGGGAATTATGAATATGTAACAAAAACCCAAGGAAAGGTTATGAATATGCATTAGGGCGGGGTTATGGTTCTTTACCAGGAAATAGCTTATTGAATCTTTGGCTTTCAAATGTCTGCGTTAGTCTGGTTACCTCTTAGTCTGGTTCCTTGAACAAAGTTCTTTCATTCCAGGGTGATTGGAAGGTTGTGATTATACTTTGTACAGGCAGGACAATTTGTTCAGCAGGTAGACCAAATTTGGCTATAACAGATACTTACTTTGAGAAGAAATGGGAGCAAGTACTGCCAGAACCAGTACTTTGGAAGGCCCCAGAGAGTGGCAGGTTACCAGGAAGGAAAGTATAAATACGGGCAATGTATGAGGTATGTTTATATTTCAGCAGCTTGTGACAATATCTCCTACAGACTACTGGGTCATCGAACAAGCTATAGAATTTAAAGTGTTACACAGAGCTAAGATTCATTAGACAAGCTATATAATTTAAAGTGTTACACAGGGCTAAGCAGGTTGGGGAGTGATCTCCTAATTTGTAGATCTCACCTACAATTCTTTCTAACGTAGTCTATCTCTGTGCATGTAGCATGTCAAAGAGCTAGGAGAACCTTCTATCTAGCTCTTTTATAGTCTGTTAGACTTCACCTTAATTTATTCAAAGGTTTTTAAAAAGTTGTTAAAACCACACTCAATCTGATCTTTGTGCTCCAATCTTATTTTACTTAGAGTATTTTTTTTTGCCAACAAATCCTTGGCCCTCTATATTTCCTTTACATTTTGTTCACAAACTGAGAATCTTTTAAAAAATAGCATATAAGTTTGAGGAACCAGTTTATAAGCTCCGTGTTCTAAGTCTGAACCTCACTGGCAGTATTCACAAGTTCCCTAGGTACATTTTTCCTAAAGTGAAAAACTGAAGGTGTAGAGCTTTGTCATTTCACTCCTGCATGTCATGAGTTGCCTTGTTTTTCGCACCCTGCAAAAGCAGTTTAAATCTTTAATTTATGCTAGCAGTCTTTTCCAAACTTCCAGGGTGTAGGTTTTACACATACTTTGTTATGTATATTCCTATGCGTTTTATGCTTTAGGGTATGCTATTGTAAATGAAATTTGCATATTTTACTTCATTTTTCAAATATTCACTGCTAGTACATATAAAGGGAGGAACTCTGGTGGCAGTGTTACTTGAGAGAATCAAATCTAAGAAGAAAATTGTTATCTTTCTAATCCCTTCATTAGTATTCCAAAAGTTAATAACTCTTTGGGTGGTTAATTTTGCTTACAAAATAGAAATTTTCCATTTCCCCCCTCTCAGAATAGCCTGTGATGTTTAGAGTCCTTAGTAATTATTATTTTCGGTTAGTGTTTGATTACCAAAAATCAATACCACAGCCATCAAGTCGATTCTGGCTCATAGTAACTATATATAGGACTTTACAGGCTGGGAACAAAAAGCCTCATTTTTCCCCCGAGGAACAGCTGGTGAGTTCGGACTGCTGACCTTGCAGCTAGCTGTCCCACACTCACCTGACAGCAGCACCAGGCTCCTTGAGTACACGAGTACTATCGAGGTATTTGAGATAGTAGTGTAATTCAGAAGCAGTAGAGCAGCATTTTATTTCTATCCCTGTTATGCAGATGAGGAAACTGAGGCTCAGATAGAGTAAGTGCTTCATTGATAATTCTTTCTTCTTTATGGTATTTTCTCCCCCCCCCCGCAATAGGTTCATTGGCATATAATTCACATATCATACAATTCAATAATTTGGTCACACCAAGAATAGTTGTGAAATCATGACCACGATCAGTGTCCCAACATTTTCTTCATTCTTATACTCTCATTCCCAGCAAATCTTCCCTGCTATGCCCCCAAAGTAACCAGTTACTGTTTGTATAGATTTTTCTATTCTGGATTTCATATGCAGAAGCACATTTAAAAAAAACACTAAGAAGCATCTGAGAACTAGAGGAAAGTTGTATGTTTCATCATTGCTACTCTGCACCCTGACTCATTCATCTCCTCCCTGCAACCCTTCTCTAAGGGAAGGTCGAGTTGTCTACAGATGGGTTTTGGGTCCCCACTCCACACTCCCCCTCACTCACAAGGATTTGTTTGTTCTTTGATGCTTGCTACCTGATCCCTTTGATACCTGGTGATCACACACCTGGTGTGCTGCTTTCCTTGGGGTTATTGCTTCTGAGCTAGATGGCCGCTTTTTTACCTTCAACAAATCACCCAAACTTGCAACAATGACGAAGTAAAAGAGGTAAAAAAAACTCAATCAGACAGAAAGCAAAAAAATATTAAAAACTAGAGCAAATTTAAATGGGGCAAATGAGAAGGTGCAAAATTTTAACCCAGCAGCATCTGCAGCAATTCACTTCCACAGCATTTTGCATGTTAGCAAGGTTATTCCCTTCTCTGGTCTATAGACCAGGCTTAATCCACCTGCATTTCCCTTCACTTTTTACTTTTAAACTGAAACAGGTTTAAAAATGGGTCAAAGGGGAGATCACATGTTAAGATATTACATTTTGATATTACATTTTGATATTACATTATGTCGAACTTCCTTCAACTGTGACCAGAGGGCCTTTACCAGAGGCAAAGCTGCTTATCGTTATTTCTGGTTTTTTTAATAGGAGTTACTTAAGGATCCATTGTACATTGGACTTCGACAAAGGAGAGTGAGAGGTCGTGAATATGATGATTTTTTGGATGAATTCATGGAGGCTGTTTCTTCTAAGTACGTATAATTTTTTATCTATTTTGAGTTAAATTTCAACATATAAAGATAATATAATAAACTATACAAAATTATCAAGTTGCATGCAGTGTAGCTTAATGATTAGAAAGCTATACCTGTTCCTACCCAAAGGCTTTCTCTGCTGGTATCCTTGAAGATACTATTCTCACAAAAGTGTTTATAAGCTGTGATTATTGAAATGCAGAACTGTGGTGAATGAGGCAGTTAACCAAGTTACCTGAGCTAGCGGTTTCATTCTTCTTGGTAGTCTGCATTTTGTTGTTTCTAGAAACCAGTGAAATCTGATCTTTATTTTCCCTGTGACTATTTCTGACCCTTTTGTGGTAGAGGAAGCAGAGGAAGAGGTGGGGACCAAATAGGAGTTAGTACAGCTGAGAGGGGTTCAGAAGCAAGAACCAGCACATACAAACAGGAACTGTGCTTTCCAGTTAGAACGGCAGCACTTTATTAAGTGCACTACTGTGTTTTCAATCATTCTAATTGGCATTTATTAGTGGGTCAAGGATTATTATATAACCTTCCCTCCCTTTTTCCTTAATAAAAAAAGAGACTTTCACCAAAGGTGAAATAGTTGCTGAGAGAATTTTAACACACTGACTAACAGTTCTCCCATTTTTTGCTGTATGGCCACAGAAACCATGTATTATTTAAAAACAAATTTATGTTGCCTTGGTTTTTCATAGAAATAAATTCATCACTAGCATCAACTGTAACTAAAGACGTACTTTTGGTTTCTTTTTATTATAATGTTTATGCTTCAGAAGTTGAGTCCAACAGCAGAAAGTGCTTTCGTCAGCTTGGAAATACTGGGAATATATTGAATCACTCAGTACCCAATCCTTTAGTACTTTACATATTTACCAATTAGTATTGACTATTTTTAAATGGTCAATTTATCCTAATTATTTATTATTTGATAAGTTGTACTTATTAATGGAAATAGTTGAGAAACTGCAGAGTTCAAGTTTAAGTTAACACGCTACAATTATTTCTCATGATTTCCCTTCTTTCATTTTGAGTGTCTACTGTGTAAAATTTTGTGTAAGGCTTTGAGTTTAGCTGTGCCGTTTTAAGGGGCAACTTTAATCAAGGAAATGCATGTGGAAAGAAGCACACATGGCCCTGTCAGGGTGAACTGCTTACTTCCTAGATCTGTAGTTCAAGCCGCCAGCCGCTCCACAGAAGAAAGTGGCAGTTATCTGTCCCTGAAAGTTCTACAGCCTGGCAAACCCTATTTAGGGTCACAGTATATCTTAATCTACTAGAAGGCAGTGAGATTTGGGTTTGGGTATATTAAAAAATAATAACTGCTCTTAAGAGGACATATTAAAAGTTTAGGGAAAATGGAATTGAAAAGTAATGGAATTTTTCCATGAACTTTTTGAAGCTCTCTCATATTTGTTTGTAAAATCGATTTATTTCAGTCAAATTCAACATACAAAGAAGCCGTTAAACACATTATTAGTATAATATGGCCCATATGCTTGTTTGTTGATGAAATAAAAAGAGTGAAATGGTGGTACAAAATGAATGAAAAATTTATGAAAAAAAATTAGGTATCTAATTTAGAATGTTTCATTTCATTCTTTTTTTAAAATTATTTTATTGGGGGCTCTTACAGCTACTACAACATTCAGTACATCATTTGTATCAAACACATTTGCACACATGTTGCCACATACATTTCCAAACATTTTCCACTTGAGCCCTTGGTACAAGCTCCTCTTTAAAAAAACAAACAAACAAAAAATCCTCCCCTTTCCCCTCCCCCACTTTTTTTAATCAATCATTTTATTGGGGGCCCATACAACTCCCATCACAATCCCTAACAACATCAGTTGTATGCAGGCCACCTTTACACACCCATTGCCATCATCACTCTCAATACATTCTCCCTCCCTCTAGGCCCCCATTATCAGCTCCCTATATTACCCTTCCTACCCCACTTCCCCTTGAACCCTTAGTAATTTACAAATTATTTTTTTCATCCTGTACACTGTACATTGTGTCCCAACACTCACTTCCCTGTTGTCCGTGTCCCAGAGAGGAAGCTACGTGTAGATCCCTGAAGTTGGTTCTCTCATTTCATTCTTGAATAAAACGATTGCTGTTGCTATATTTTTCTTTAAAGATAATTAAAGGTTTAGCTATTTTAAGGTAACTAGGATCAACAAGGGCTATACGTCTAGGCTCTCTTACAGAGAGGCACCAAAGATTTTCTCAAGACTAACTGCTGGCATGATATTGCTTTCAGAAAAATTTCAACAAGAAAAATTTTATTCTACCATATTTACTAGGGAATACTGGTGGGACCCCAATGACTATAGACTTTAGATGTCCTTCAACCTAGGATTAAACACACTTCCTTCATTCAATTTACAACTAAAAAATAGATAAACCTATAAAGTGGTCAAAAACACTTGGGAAGCATAACAGCCAATCCATCCTAAAAGGGCCAAATTTGCCTAAAGACAAGCTAAGAAGACAGGAAGAAGTAAAACAGAAGGACCAGTGAAAATGGTAAACACAGGGAGGCTGTGGGAAGAGGTCTGCTAACTGGTGAGCAATGTTGATCAATGCCATGAATCAAAATATGTACGAATTCTTGAATGGAAAACCAATTTGCTTTGTCAACTTTTACCCGAATCATAAGTTAAAAATATTTTTAATCAGTGTTACAATTTTAATGGAAGAAATAAAAACTATTGCAGCAAGCACACACATTCATATACTTAGACAATTTTTTCTCTTTAAAGTATTAAAATTAAAATTTACTGAGAAGCACTAGAAATGGCCACATAGGTGACTATGATAGACAACCTTATTAACATTAGCTGCCATCAAGAATTTTGTTTTGATCATTTACATACTATTTAAGAGAAATAATCTTCATCTAAAACCATACCTTCTGCCCTCTGCTACAAGGTGTTATAATGGCATTTTCTTTTTTTTGGGGGGGGCCAATCACTGCCCTCTAGTGGTCGTGGAAGCTAGCCAGCACTGCTCCTGAGAGCCGCCGCTGGATTTGAACCGCCAAGGCCATGGGCCGCAGTCCTGCACTCAATCACTTACGCCACCGGGGCTCAGCTATAATGGCATTTTCATAACATGATGTTTTCTCCATTTTGTTCTATTTCTCTGCTGTAAACATAAATTCTTGGTCTCTCGGGCAAGGGTTTTTCTCCTGTCTTCTTAGCCTTTATTCTGCCCTCTTTACTGCAGTTCACATCATAGTTGTCCTTCTGACCACCATGCTTCACCTATTTTGATAATTGTTTTTTATGCTTGATCTTTTAGATGAATAGGACTTATTTATAACTTAGGCACTTTTATTATAAATCTGTGAGACCTTATTTGGTCCCTTTGATCAGCAGAGTTTACCTTCCTTTCATATGGAATTAATGAAAACACATGACTCTGTGAGAGAACACCTGCTGTTATTTCCTGTGCTCCCAAAGTAATGTATGTAAACAACATTTTTTTTTGGGGGGGGGACAAAAACAAGTGGAAAGAATGTCTGTCAATATGAGAAAAATAGCAAACATGTTACTAAGGAACATGACTCAAATCAGATTTATATCTCAGATTTTTTTTCCGTTGTCTTATCCAACAAAGATCAGGTTTACAATTTAACTCTAGCCAGGTTTTTACTGAAAATGTCAGCTATTTATTTCTATTTACATCTCTTCACTTTTTTATTTAATATGAATGCAAATTTCTTAAATAGGTTTAGTTCTATTTTATTATTTTATTTTTTTATGCACTAAAGATTTAGTTCTATTTTAAGAATGCATTATTCTATCGAGACCTATTTCCATACTCAATTATAAGTTGTATTATTATCAGAAAATAGTTTTGTTATCAAGGAGTTGTTTATTTTCTGAGTATTCCCCATTGTATTGTAACATATAAGCCCATTGCCATGTAGTTAATTCAAATTCATAATGAATCTATAGGATGGAGTACAACCACCCCCTAGGATATTTTTAAATAATTATATGGGGGGCTCATACAACTCTTATCACAATCCATACATGCATCTACTGTATATCAAGCACATTTGTACATTTGTTGCCACCATCATTCTCAAAACATTTGCTTTCTACAGAGGCACTTGATATTAGCTCCTCATTTTTCCCCTCCCTTACGAACCTTTGATAATTTATAAATTATTATTATTTTGTCATACTTACACTCTCCCATATCTCCCTTCACCCACTTCCCTGTTGTCTGTACCCCAGGGAGGAGGTTATATGTAGATCCTTATAAATGGTTTTCCCTTTCTACCACACCTTCCCTCCACACTCCTGGTATCTTCACTCTCATCACTGGCCTGGAAGGAATAATCTGTCCTGGATTTCCTGTTTCTGGTTCCTATCTGTACCAATGTACCTCCTCTGGTCTAACAAGATTTGTAAGGTAGAATTGGGATCATGATAGTTGTGGGGAAAGCATTGAAGATCTCGTATAAAGTTGTATGTTTAATCATTGCTACACTACACTCTGACTTGTTAATCTCCTCCCCGCAACCCTTCTGTAAGGTGATGTCCCATTATCTACAGATGGACTTTGGGTCCCCAAGCTGTACCCCCCACTTATTACAGTGATACAATTCTTAGTTCTTTGATGTCTGATACCTGATCTCTTCAAAATCTCGTGGTCACACAGACCGGTATACTTCTTCAATGGGGGCTTTGTTGGTGATCTAGAGGACTGCTTATTTACCTTTAAGACCCCAGATGCTATATCTTTTGATAGGTGGGCACCCTCAGCTTTCTTCACCACATTTGCTTATGCACACATTTGTCTTCAGTGATCATATGGGGAAAGTGAGCATCATGATATGCCAGTTTAATAGAACAAAATATTCTTGCATTGAGGAAGTATTTGAGTGGAGACCCAAGATCCGGCTGCTGCCTTAATACTAAACCTATCAATATATGCACCTAGATCTAGTTCTCCATCATCATATATAAATGTATTTACTTATGTGCATGCTTATATTTAGACCTCTATAAATGTCCTTTTTTTGCCAATTTCTATACAGTTTGTTCAGTGACCTTGGTTATATTTTTTCAATTCCAAAAGAAAGCACAAAGTAATATTAAAAAGAACAATTTAAGAATGAGGTAAAGGTATAACAAACACTAAGATGTCAAATTTTAACCTAAGTATATCTGTAATAATTCATTTTCTAATGTCCTCTGTGGGCAGGACCTTTTCCCATCCCTGGCCAATGGTTTGAAGGTATTCGATAGAGGCTTATTCCCCAGGGTGTCACTGCAAATGAATTTTGGGGTTTCATTGTCATACACAGCTTTCTGCACGCTGAGTGCTCTCAATTTAAGCTCTAATACATTTCTCTCTTCTGATTTTGAATTTTGTTCTTTATAATCCTTGGTTCACACAGACTGATTTGCTTTTGTGGTTTGGGCTTAGCTGTCATTTCCCTTAGATAGCTGCTTGTTTTAAGACAACCTTTAAGACCCCAAATGCTAGAGTTTCTGATAGCTGGGCATCATGTGATTTCTTCACATCACAACACTTTCTTATAGCATCCTTATATTCATCGATCCCTTCATGAAGCTGTTTGAATTGGATCTACATCATAGAAACTACTTGTTCTTACGTTAAGGCTTGTAGTTGAGGATTCATTCATATATCTAAGGTATATGTATATGTGTATGTATGTGTATACACACACACACATATATATATATAACCATTCCACTTTATTGGCAATATTATCAGCTTTTGAGAGATATGCTAAGTGACCTCTGTAGAGTCTTTAGTAATTCTAATAATAGTATCTATCTATAAACCAGCTTTTTTATAGAATTTTAAATATTGTTGAGATAAAGAGAATGCCACCATCTGAGAAAGCTTTCAGACTAAGGTTCATGGGATGTTACATTAGATATTTTAAAAACTTAAGTGACTTGATCCTGTGTAAGAAAATAATGAGGCTTAGACATGGGGTACAGAGTTCATTAATGCTCACCCACTACAGCAGAACTGTATCTGCAGAGCTCAGTCATGTTTTAGAAACATCAGAAAATAGAAAAGTGTCAAACATATGGTAGTCATAAGATCTATAAGACCCCCGGGCTGAGCCCCGGTGGTGTAAGTGGTTGAGTGCGGAACTGCAGCCCGCGGGCTTGGCGGTTCAAACCCAGCGGTGGCTAGGTAGTGCCCACGACCACCAGAGGCAGTGATGCCTACCAAAAAAAAAAAAAAAGATCTATAAGACCCCCTCAATAAAGTGATCTTTAAAATACAGATATATAGTGATAGTGTTAATTTACCAATTTGGCAATCTGTAAGGGAAGAGATTTGAACCTAAGTCTAATAGCTTCTCTAATTTCATGGCCCTAAGGTAGCAGTCTTCTTTTACTTCTCTCCCAAGGATGTTTTACAGCTTTATGCTTAAAGGGTTTTTTTAGTTTCTTTAATCTGCATCAGGTTTTTAGGTAAAGTCTTATTCATGTCATGGATTTTCCAACTGAGAACTTTCTGGTGTGTCCTATTTAGTGTGCTGTAAGGCCTCCAAAGGACACGATCTATAAAGTACAGTTTGCTTACAGTTTAGGGCCTGGGTCAGCAAGAGCGGAAAAGAAAATTGGTTCAAAATGCATGATTAGTCTTAGAGGACCGGGCCCGTTCTCACCCGTGGGGGGCCATAAAGGCAATGTCAAGTGTTTTCTGCAAGGGTAAGCTTGTCCCTTTCCACAGCAGAGGTGAGATCCTCGTCTTTGAGACAGACTCCCCCTCCCCCCCCCTTGGACATGGGTCTCCACAGGAGTGTATTGAACACCAACATAGGAGTGTCCGCTCCGTAAGAAGGTGCATAGGGCATTGCCACCTGGCATAGATGACTTCGTCCTCTTCTATTGTTGCGAGGTGCCATAAACTGGGTTCTGTCTCTTAGCAGCCCTGTATCCCACAGAACTAAACTCCTCCCAGTGCTGTTCTATCCTTGCAATTATTCTTAAACAAACAAACAAACAAACAAACAAATAAGCAACCAAGTTGTATGTCACTAACGACTCCAAGTCTATTTCAGTTTTACTTTTCTCTCTTATAGCCGCTCACACCAATGTTTAGAGATGATGGAAAAGACGTTTGGAGGGTTTCTAAAGTTGTGACCTCTCTCTCTCTCTCTCTCTCTCTCTCTTAAAAAAAATGTTCTTCTCTTCGAGCCCATTTTCACAGCCACTGTGTGAAGCCATCTTGTTGAGGTTTTTTTTTTTTTTTTTTTTTAATTTCACTGCTCCTCTACTGTACTAAGCATGTCCTCTTCCAAGGACTGGTTTTTTCCTGACATGATATTTTCAAGTCTAAAAAGGTAAGAATCAGGCTGAGCCCCAGTGGCATAACGGTTGAGTGCGGGGCTGCGGCCCACAGGCTTGGTGGTTCAAATCCAGCAGCAGCTTTCCAGGAGCAAGGCTGGGCCTCCCACTCCCACCAGAGGGCTGTGATGCCCCCCCCCCCAAAGAAAATATAATGATGACTTATGAAAAAAAAAGGTAAGAATCTTACCATCCTTGCCTCTGAGGAACATTCTGCTGTAATTCTTCTAAGACAGATTTGTGTGTTTTGTGACAACCCGTGGTACTCGCTATATTCTTCACCAGCACTATAGTTCGAATGCAATGTCAGTTCTTCTTCAGACTTCCTTATTAAATGTTTAACTTCCACTTGCATAGGAGGCCATTGAAAATGCCATGGCTTCGGTCAAGCCCCCGTTAGTCCCAAACTTCACAACCCTGCATTTCAATACTCTAAAAGCATCTTGCGTATTAGATTTATCTAATGCAGCACGTTTCTTGAGCTCTTCACTGCTGCTTCCAGAAGCAGTGACAGCACTTCCCAGGACGTGGTCCTCTCCTACTCCCTTTCTGACGACGAGCTGTCCCCAGGTGCGTAAGGTTTCCGCTGGATAAGTGGTCTCTATGATGTTCAAATAAGAGAGTGTTGGAAGAGTTAGAAGCCTAGACAGCTTTACCGCGCTGTTTCCTGTGTGGTTTGTTGAGCTTGCCCTAAGCTTCCCTGCTTGCCTTTGTTGTGGCATTTGCCCTTACAGCAGTGGTCCGATAAAATATTAGCCTTTTTGTGATCAACTAACTTCACTGAGCATAATGTGCTCCAGGCCTGACCAGGTCATGAGGTATTTCATGGTTTCATCAGTACTTTTTAGCGATGTATTGTGTGTATATTTTAGGTTTCTTAATCTATTCCTTTATTGATGGACTTTTGGGACCATTTCCAACTATTCGCTCTTGTGAACAGTTCTGTAGTGAACAGGAAAGTGCATCTGTCCTTGTTCTTTCTCTTACTTCTTTAGGGTATATGCCCAGCAGAATCATTGCTGAATTGTATGGGATCCATTCCCAGTTGTTTTAGCTAGCATCGTATCACTTTTAACTATGGTTGCACAGCCCCCGTAGGGTTCCTAAGGCTACAAATCTTTATGAAAGCAGACTGACCATCTCTTTCTCACAGAGTCACTGATGGGTTAGAACCCCTGACCCTTTGGTTAGCAGCTGAAAGGGTTAATCACTTCATCACCATTGTTCCACATTGTACCACAGAACCAAAACACACACACACTCTGCCGCACAGTTCTCTCTGACTCACAACCACCCATTCAGACAGAATAGAAATGCCTCTTTGGGCTTCAGAGCTGTAAATGTTTACGGAAACAGTCTTCCATGGCGTAGTTTGTGGTTCGGACTGCTAACCTTGCAGTTCGCAACCCAAGTGGTAACCCACTAAGCCACGAGGACTCAATGTGGTACCACATAATGGATAGTGAATAAACACTGTCGAAAGCATTACTTAAACATTTTTTAAAATTTCATTTTATTAGGGGTTCTTGTAGCTCTTATTACAATCCTTACATATATCTATTTTGTCAACCACATCTATACATATATTGTCATCATCTTTTTCAAAACATTTTCTTTCCTTCATGAAACTTGTTGACAGCTATCTAATGAATATCTAGAATAATATGCAATTTTCCAAATTTTCTTTGGACTATCATATTAAATAAAGATTTGGATTTTAGTTTCATTGATACCTTTATGGTTTAGGTTTTGTTTACTCTAAAGAAGAAAATATTATCCCTGGTTATCCACTATTCTCACCTTTTTCTGTCAGAATAAATAGACATTGAGAGCAATATTTGAATGTTTGCTCACATCCTATCTTCTCACTAAGGTTAACCCCAACAACCCATATAATACTTCAACCAGCTCCATTTACTCTTCACTTGATAAATTGACTATGTTCTACTATTTCTTCTTTCTGTAGCACATACCACCTTCTGAGAATTCTATATAAAGTATTCACTTATTACACCTATTTATTTTACTCCCCTACTAGAATGTATGCTCTCCAAGGACAAGGAATTGTTTTAATATGCGTTCGGAACAAAGTCCCATAACAGTGCCTGCACAGAGTTGGCAAACAATAATGATTTGCTGGATTGAATTTAACTACTCAAAGAAAGGTCACAAAAGAGAATGCAAATATATCATCACAAATCTTTTACCATTATTAGAAAATTATATTTTAAGCATATTTTTCATTTGATGAGTTAACAGCACCAGTACCCTATGGAAAGAACTTGATGAATGGTGAATAACTGATTGAGAAATGATAGGCTAATATTAAAGTTGACATGTAACCTGAAGCAATTTTGATAATATCTTTGAATTGCTAAATCTTAAAATTCTATTATTTCAAGCTGTAACTGTACTTGTATAAAAACTTATAATCAAGACATGAAATAAAATAATCATTCATATCACCAAGACAATCACATTCTGACTAACCTAATTTTTCAGTATTTGCATGTTATTTTTATCTCACAAACTATAAACTATGTTAGAATTAACACAGCATGCATGTTTTTTTTATTTAACCATGATGTGATTCATTCTTAAGATTGTTTTTCTTTGTGGTATTCACAGATGGTGACCCATTTTTTAATATGCTCATTCAAAATAATATCATGCTTAGCAATATATGCGGTAAAAGCTGTTGCATTTGTAACTAGAAAATGTAACTTTTACTTGTTAAATTATTACTGCTAACCAATATTGATTAGGATGTATAGAAATTCCAAGTGTGGTGGCAGAGATGCTTAATCATATTCAACACACATTTGCAAGATATTGTCTAGAGAGGGTTAGCAGTTTATTTCCTCAAAGACCTTACAGAATAACTTAAAAAAACAAAAACTTTTTATTGTGAACTGGGTGAGAGTTTACAGATCAGTTTTCCATTCACAGCTCATACACAGTGTGTTTCATGTCATTGAATTCAATTCCCGCAATGTGGCCCACTTGATCCCATTTCCTGTGTTCCTGTTGTCATTCTCCTTAACTGTAACCCTGGTGAACTTTATCCTTGGGTAAATGCTGCTCTTTGGAATTCATATGATTGATTATTCCAAGATGTATGTAGTTCCCTATTGCAATTGTTCTCTTATATACTTGTTTATTATGGGGATGAAAATTGAACAATGGAGGTGAGTTCATTTCCAGACCAGAAGGTTCCATTCATATCTATCTGACCAATAAGCCTGGCCTCTTTTATGTTTTTGAGTTTTATTCCATAGTTTTCTCACACTTTCCCCAGGATCGTACAGTGTGTTCCCTTACAGATGAGTTGCTAGTGGTAACTGGAACTAAAACTAAGATCCACGCAGTCAGTCTACTAGTGTCAGGTACATGGAGACTCATGTTCATGAGATTCATTAGTCCCTTGAACACATTATTTACAATGAAATCATTTTCTCCACTCTTCTTTCCTACTCATAGGCAGAGAACAATTGTTGCACTTTAGATAGCCATACACAAGCTTATAAGAACTCAGTCACTATTCACCAGAGTAGGATGTATAATATTGTCTTTGTGGACTGTATTATGCCAGTTGACTTTTGTGTCTCCTAAAACTATGGCCCTGAGTTCCTATGCCCATGACTCATCAACTCATGATGTTCGGTTATGTCTAAAAAGCTTTCACTAGTTTAGCCTCTATAGTAATGTGACCAGACATCCAACTTTTTAACAATTTGACAGTGTCCTGTGGCATTTTAAAATTAAAATAAATATATTGCAATACTATTTTTGCATTCTATGAACATTTTTGTTGCTCCATATAGACCAACTTTTTAATAAAGAAACCCCCCCACCTCCAGTCAATGGTGTCCCACTTAAAATCTGGTCACTTTACCCTCTAGGCACAATAGTATTCATAGATATGGTTGTAACAAAATAGTAACATGCAAATATCCTGTCAAATCTATCTATCTATGTATCTAAAGATTTATATAGACATATTTCCACTCTCCTTCCAGCACCCATCAGCCTATGTGCCTATGCATGCATCTATTCATAATTTTCATCATTGTCTTTAGCTCTTGTACACATCCCAATATCTTTTCTTGTCTCCAACATTTTTTGCTGACCTTTCACTTACCGTATATTGCCTTCCCCTTCACCCAAGTTAGTATTTATTTAACTTCTTAAACTTTGGTTTATCTTCTGGTTTATCTTTGGTAAATCTTTGGTTTATCTCCCCTTCTCTTCCAACCCCTGGTAACATCCAATAATACTTCTTTTTGTATGAAACCGTTCTTGATTTTTATAGTCGTGGTCAAGTACAATATTTCATGACTGTCTTCTAGGTGATGAAGTACTTCATACATTTGTCCTTTCTCTTGAACATATATCCCCGGTTTGTTTACCCCTTTTTCCATGCATGGGCATTTAGATTGTTTCCATCTTTTTTCCATTCTGAATATTGCTGCAATGAACATGGATATGCATTGTAGCTTTTTCTCTAGGATATATATGGGGGATATATATGGGGATTTTTTTCTCATATATTTCTCATATCATATTTCTATATGCTATTTTGGTAACTCCATACCACTTCCCACAGTGGATGTACCATATTTTCGTCTTTCCAGTAGTGTATGACAGTTCCAGTTTCTCCACCCCCATGCCAGCATTTGTTGGTTTGGGTCTTTTTTAGTTTTGCTATTAGTGCTGGGGGATTACTTATTTCCGAGAATTGACATGATTTATGATGTGCCCTTCAGTTCATAAGTTTAAGAACCTGATTTTTTTGTTTCAGTATAAAAGCATTCTCAGGCCCTTATGATAAGTGAAACTAGTCTGTAGTCCACTACATTGTCATTCTTGGAAAAGTCATTCAACTTATTTAGACTTTATTTATCTCTTGTTAAATGAAGAAAAATAACAAGTTCTCTCATAAAGATGTTTTAATAACTGAGGTAAAACACTTAAACATAAAACTTTTTATTAAGTGTTATAAATACCAACACTAATTATTCCTTCATTGAATAGATTCTGACTTATGGTGATTCAATTTTTTTCAGAATATAGCTGTGCTCCATAGTTTTCAATGGGTGCTACTTCAGAAGCAAACATTCCAAGATGTCTTTGGATGAGTTCAAAATGCTACCCTTTCAGTCAATAGTTGAGTACCTAGTTTTTACACCACTTAGGGACTCCTGGAAATATGGTTAGTGGCAATAGTTAGATAAATATTGTAGACTGACAGCTCTGATTCAATATTAGATGGAAATTTTAATACTTGAAATTGTCCTAAAGTATGCTTCACATAATCATCTCTTGAGTGTTGTTATACATAGTTGTTTTTATTGTTAATATTATGAGTTCTCTTGTCATTTAAAATGCATCGACTTAAGGATATAAAGATTTCTGACTTGAGTGGGAGGGAGATTAAGCTTAAATATTTATGACCACAGTCTTTCAACTTTACTATTATATAAAACTTTTATAGAAGCTGTATCTCTCAAGATGAAAGAACTTAAAAAAGCCTAACCTTACCTAGCAATATTGACATATTCTCTGGAAAAAATATTGAATAATGCTGGAAACCTCAAAAGAAGAGGGAAGGAATACACAGAGACACTGTATCAAAAAAGAATTTTTCAGTGTTTAGCAATTTTAGAAGGTCGCATATTGTAAAAACTTATGATATTGAAGGAAGATATCCAAGCTATACTAAAGGTATTAGTAAAATATAAGGTTCCAAGAATGAACATAATGCCAAGTGAAATATTTCTAACAAACACATAATACTGAAATTGCTGTCTCCTCTTCTGCTCTATTTTTCTATATACCACTTATCACCTTATAACATGTTATAGTTTATTTATTTTTATAATTTATTATAAAAATGCAATAGAAACTGTATGAGTGCAGAGATTTTCATACATTTTATTCATAACCCTAAATCCTAGAATTTAGCCTGACTACTATTAAACATTCAAAAATATTTACTTAATGCATCTACTTTACTTGTGCTTTGAAAGTAGTATACATTAAGTTTTTTTTTTTTTAGGCATCACTGCCCTCTGGTGGTGGGAGTAGGAGGCCCAGCTTTTGCTCCTGTGAGCTGAAATTGAGCCTCCATCCCCGTGGACCGCAGTCCCGTGCACAACCACTGTGCCACGGGGACTCAGCCCTACATTGTTCTAACAGTAGTTATATAAATTTCATGGTTTTTGATGCAGAGAAAAGAGCTAAATAGGATGGAAAAAAATTCCTTGGCTTAGAGCAGTCCCTGGAATGTAATGTTTTTAATACATATTAGATAGTATTATTATTTGAATTCAACTGGTTAAAGTTGTTGTATGAATCAGTAATATGTTTGCATTCATAATATTTTATGTTCCCATTACTTTTCATTCTAATAGTAAGAAAACATAAGTAAACTTTTCCCATATTTATGCATTTTTAATTGTTAACACGATGGATTTCTTTTTTCCCATTTTTTAAATATAGATTTTATTGGGGGCTCTTACAACTCTTGTAAAATTCAATACATCATCTGTATTAAGCACATTTGTACACATGTTGCCATATTAATTTTCAAATATTTTCTGCTTGAACCCTTGGTATAAGCTCCTCTTTTCCCCTTTCCTCTAGTTCTTTTTTTTAGATTCCAGCTCCCCATATCTCCCCTCCCCCTCCTCCCCCATGCACCCCTAATAATTTCTTCTGAAATTGCAATTCTTTTTTTTTCTTTTGGTTTTTGGGCATCACTGCCCTCTGGGCAGAGTGGGAGACCCAGCCTTGCTCTTGGAGAGCTGCTGCTGGATTTGAACCACCAAAGCCAGTGGGCCGCAGTCCTGCACTCAACCACTACGCCACTGGGGCTCAGCCCGGAATTCTTCTTCATAAGATTTCTTACAGCTAGATTATTACGAGTCACTACACTTTTGCTGTTTTCCTTAACTTAGTCTTAATCAAGTTTGATATCTATATGACACCATCTAGATGAGATTAATTCAACTGTTGTTTTAGTAAAAATTGAAAAAATAGTCATATTTTTAGAATCACCTTATGCCTCTCTTATTCATTGGCTGTCATTATTGGTGGTTTCAAATTGTATAATAAGGTGGAAGTCATTGATTTTCATAAATGCTGTAATGTTCACCTAAAAACATAGCTATTTTAGTTAGTATATATGTTTTTAGCACAAAAAAAACCTAAAAAAACTATATGTAGGAAAAGTATGTGATAGCCAGAGTAGACATAAACTGAAAGTGTGCTTCAAGGTGGTTTACACTCACTTTGTATTCGTCTGATTTATCTCGTCTGGGTGATCTAACCATAGGCTCTAAATTGACATACAGGTCTTTGGGGTTTCAAACAAGATTTGCTCCTAAGTGTGATGTTAAGAATTAATATGTAAGTTGAAGCTGGCACTAAAGGTTCCTATTTAGCCTTATTTTCGTGTAAGAAAGTAGTCCTGGTGTTGTGGGTTATGCACTGAACTGCTAAGCTCAAGGTCAGCAGTTTGAACTCATCAGTGGCTCTGACAGCAGTTTGAACTCATCAGTGGCTCTGAGGAAGAAAGACAAGGCTTTCTTTTCCTGGGAAGCTTTCCAGTCTCAGACATTTGAAGGGGCAGTGACTATACGATTGCGATGATTTGGAATCTGTTTGTTGGCAATGGCTCTGTTTCGTTTGGGGTTCCATGTGAGAATTGAAACGTGGTGACCCAGTGGTTGAAGTGTTTAGCTGGGAGAAATTGTGGTTCTGTCTACTGTGTCGTATACACAAGTTGGAGTTGACTCAGTAGCAATGAGTTTTTGTATGTTTGTTTACTTGGCTCACTGAAAAAAAATGCCTTTTAAAAATATGATTTTATTGAGGGTTCTTTACAGATATAACAATCCATAAATCAATTATATCAAGCAAACTTGTACATATGTTGCTGTCATCATTTTCAAAACATTGTCATTCTACTTGAACCCTTTGATATCAGCTCCTCTTTTTCCCTCCCTCTCATACGCTCCCACCCTCATGAACCCTTCATAAAATAAATGTTGTTATTAATTTTTCAGATCTTACATTATGTGCTGTATCCCTTCACCCACATTTCTGTTATTCGTTCCCCTTGCAGGGGAAGGTGGTGTTCATGCATCCATCACTGTCAGTTCCCACTTCAAGAAAAGTTTTTTTCAATAACTTAAAAGCTGCACGTGGCTGTAAGTTAAGATTGCTTGTCACGAAGTATTTTTTGCACGTTGGAATTGATTCAGATGTCCACCGCTTATTCTAGAAAACCAAGAAAGAGTTGTGTAGTTGTTATGTGCCTGCAAGTAGATCTTGACTCACGGTGACCTTGTATGATGGAGTGGGTCCGTCCCCTTGGCGTTTCTGGAATGTACTATGTACAGGGGCAGGTCTCCGGGTTGCTTTCCCCTAGGGAGGCCTTTCAGTTAGCAAGTGAGTGTTTGAACATCTTATCCTTGGGAGGGTGAAGGAAAAACAGATGAACACTATCAAACAGCTTAGAGCAGTTCATTCCGTTTTCTTCAACTCCTCCACATCTAGCCAATCACTTCTCTAAGCGTCATTATAAGAGAATTGATGACACCTTAAATTATCCATTTATCAAGCACGTGGAACTCACATTGCTGAATACTCCTAAAGAACTCAGCTAGTGGAAGAAAGAGTCGGGAAAATATACATTTTGGAAACTTTGTAACAGAGATGTGTTTAGGATGCAGTAAAAATATATAGAAAGTACCTGTTAGAAACAAGGGGGAAGAAAAAATGGGGACATTTCTTTATCAGAGAAGACAAAACTTCCTTATCGTTTTTTACTTTCTACGAAGCCCAAATAAACTAGTGTTTATTATTCATTTTCATAAATACCATACTATATGAATTTCTATGTGGGGTAGGTTTTGCTATATTCACTTTAATTTACCTCCCCTATCTGTGCTTTAAACTGTGTGTTAAACTTCCCCTAAAATTATCTTTAACTTTGGGGTTATACTGACTAAATTTTGCATACATGCCTGGAAAGTGTTCAAAGTATTTTCCCACCAGTGAACATTTTATGTTTGTAGACTTAGAAAGCATTGCTTTTAACACTTTTTAATATGTCAGCTGTAAGTTCTCTCCCAGTATACTCTTATATACTCTGTAAAGTTAAATTTCAGAAGTGCAGCTTGATATACATAACTTTTTATTTGTGAAATGGATGTGAAAATAGGTTAGCAAATAACATTTCTCACTGCCATTGAGTCAATTTACCCTCATAATTACCCTGGAAGACAGGGCAGAACTGCCAGTTTTGGTTTCTGAGACTATAAATCTCTGCAGAAGCACCCAGCCTCATCTTTAGCAAATAATATGTACTTTTACAATTATTACCCTTCATAAAGTATCAAATGTTTTTCCTTTGCCAGTGATTCATTCAACAGCTATTGAGTATTTGCCATGTGCCAATTGTTACTGTAAGCTCTGGGAATAGAGGCATATTTTTATCACCAGTATGATCAAACTCTCTTGCACATATTTGGGTTATAATCAACCAACAATAGAAGGGGCACTGATAGCTCAGTGGCTAAGTGTTGGACTTCAAATCAAAAAGTCAATAGTTGGGGTGGGGGGGCGAGTCAATAGTTGAAACTCACCAGGTGCTCTGCTAGAAAAATACAAGATTCCCATAATGATGATAGCATTGGAAGCAGGATGGATGAGTTCTACTCAGTCCTGTATTTTCACTATGCGTCAGAATCAACATGATATTTGTGTGCTTAGTTGTCGATTGAGATGATAAAAGCTGCAAACTCACTGCCATTGAATCCATTCTGACTCATAGGTTTTCCGGGGTTGTAAATCTTTGTGAGAGCAGAAAGCCTCATCTTTCTCTCTTGGAGCGGCTGGTGGATTCAAACTGCTGATGTCATGTTGCTCAAGGCATAAGCTGTTATGAGACCAGGGCACTTCTTCAGGGATGCTAGGACTGTAAAAATTCTGTCAGCCTTATACCAGTTTAGCTAGTGTGATTGCTGGATTACTTCATTCACTGATCTTGGAAGCTTTTAAAAAATTCTTCACCATCTTGCCCAAACATGGACAGCAAAGAGAACAGTTATGAGAAGCCAAAGCCTGAAAGACAAGCCTCGCAAATACTTTAAATATAGAAAGACAAGCCTAGCAAATACTTTAAATATAAAAATATAAAAAGGCCAAGAAGTTAATTAGTATAAGGAGAAGCAAGTATGACCCTAGAAGTCTGAGATGCAGCTGACAGGTGGCCAAGAAGATAAGCTTTTTGGCCAACTCATGTGCATTTTAAATCTTATGTTTGTCCTCAGTTTCAGTTTGACAACCCAAACAACTTTGCATGCATGATTCATTCCTCAGACTGTGTTACTTAGAATTGTGGTATTTTTTAACTGTTCCTGCTACAAACCCAAAAGACTCTCCTGTCTTTTATCACCTGTATGTTAGATCCATGACCCAAAATACTTATAGTGGACATATGTATGAGCATTGCTTACACGTGTGTTTTCTGCTACATGGATTTACTGGTTGGTTCTTAGTGAAATAGGGTTTGAACGCACACTACATCAGCTGAGGCTTTTTACTGAGATGTAAAAGTCATTGAGTTTCATACATTATGAAATAAATTATATTACTTGAATGGTTGGCATTACAAACTTGTCTTACAGTTAGTGAATGTAAAAACATAACTATTCTGTTCAGAAAAGTGGCTGGGTTAGTTTTAATTATTTACTTAACAACATTATTAAAAGTTGCATTTGAGAGATTATTTAATGGGACTTTATGTTAATATACAATACACTATACTGCCAACAATTTAATTCTGACTTATAGCAACACTTTAAGGCAGAATAGAACTATCCCTGTCAGTTTCCAAGTCTGTAAGTCTTTACAGGAGTAGAAAGCCCATCGCTCTCTCCCATGGGGCATCAGGTGGTTTTGGACTACTGATCTTGAGGTTAGCAGGCTAATGCATAACCACCACACCAATAGCAAATGAAATATGAGCCATGTTGAGGGGTTGTTATTTAATTAAATCATGGTTCATTGACTCCAATGTAAATTAGAGCCATGAAAAGCAAGGCCGATTTGCCTTCAGGAATGTCCTGTGTAATAAAAAATAATCATCACTCACCTTTTGATAAGTTTAATTCTGCTGCTTTGCTAAATAATTGTGTTAAGATTCTCTGACATTGAACCAAGCTAAATACTGTGTATCAGACGCTCTGTGTTTGAACATTTCTAGAAGATGAACAGAGGCTATAATTATCTATTGAATATAATTTTAAAATAGCAGTATTTTCAAGCCAACAGCAGTAAACACAACGGGGTTCATATACTTTCCAAATGAAATTGCAAGATACGTATCTGCAATTTACATGTTGGACTTCAGATTGTTTTAGCATGTATTATATGCTGAAATAAACACTTAAATTGGCAGATCTTTTATGCTTACTTTAGTGGCTCATTAAACAGGCTTTTCTACATTGAATTCTGGATCTTCAAAGTGCACAACACACTCCAAAGACAACACACTCCAAAGACAACACACTCCAAAGATCATCCCAAAGGGATCCCATGTGGAAACCCCACTAAGTGAACTAGACTCTACTTCAAACACTTCTGTAACCTAAGGATTTAATACTGAAATTAGATGATGTGTGAAGAATCAGAACACAACTCAATTAAGATATGTGGTCTTCTGGCAGACCTGTGATTGACATTGTCAGTGACTATTATTGGACATTTTAACTGACCCACAAACTCCCATTGTTTGTGTTAATAGCATCCAGTCATCTAAGGATTTGTTCTGTGCAGATGAATAATCCAGGGATTTCGATATACAGTTTGCCTCCCTATGTTCAATAGTCCCCTCTCAATAGCTTTTTTAAAATTAGTACCATTGGCTAATCAATGACACTATTAGCAGAAGGTACTTACACTCCTGGGAATGATCTATAAGATCTCTACTGCAGTGAGGCCGACGAACAAAAAAACAATTAGAAAAGGAAGGGGGAACACGTAAATGCAGTGGTGTGTCAAACAAGATAGGGCTTAAGACTTTTGCACCAAAAACTCATCTTTTTCTGTTTTTTCCCTTCTTTATTGTCAAAAGGCTTATCATGCAAGGGTTAACAGGCACTTAACCAAGTAGCTGGAAAGTTCACCAGGGCGCACAGGTTAGCATAGTTAGAAAGCCTCGGCAGAAAAGGAATTGACTGGGTGAGCAGAGATGGTTTCATTTAACACTCATTTCATAACACATATAGTATGAAGTAGATTCTTTTTCTGCAGACATAAGGTTTTTCTTAGTCAGTATTGACTTTCCCTGATTTGATGTACTGTAAAGCAATCACCTTAGGATGGAATTATGGTATAAAAAGTACTTTGTCAATTGACCCATCCTGAATTTGCACTGGGTTTAAATATTTATCACTTGTTCCTTGACAAAAAATTTCTTTCTGGCTTATTTTAATATTATCAGTGGTCTTTTCTTTCTCTCCCCCCCCCCATTTTTTCTATTGTTTTTGTTATGTTTCCCAACTTATGAAGCACGGAAGGTGCAGCTATAGAGAGATTATAACTGACATAATCGCTTTTCAAGGATAGAGGGTTGTGTGGTTGAGGGAGATTAGGAAGCAAATAAAAAGGAAGCTGCAGTAGAACTGATTATAATGATGTATATAGAACTCATTTTGAAAGCAACTTATGGAGCTGTATGTGACTGTTATATCAATAAAACAATTGGGGGGAAAGCAATCACCTTCATAAATTAGTAGCATATGTAAAGAGTTTAAAGAGATAATTGATCTATTTTTAAAAATGAAATGTTTTATTTTTGTAAAAACACTGATTTGCAATCACTAAGTACTGTTGTTGTTCATGGAGTAAGATTTAAGTTTTAGACTTTTGTTGAAAATATAGCATTTGAATTTTTTTTTTGTCATCACTGCCCTCGAGCGGGAGTGGGAGGCCCAGCCTTGCTCCTGGAGAGCTGCTGCTGGATTTGAACCACCAAGCCAGTGGGCTGCAGTCCTGCCCTCAACCACTAAGCCACCGGGGCTCAGCCTATAGCATTGAATTTAAGATATAAAAATACTTGCTACAAATTGATAACAATTGAGAACTTGGAATATAGTCTTTAAAGTTTATGGGCTGAGCCCCGGTGGCTTAGTGGTTGTGCGCAGGACTGCGGCCCACTGGGACGGAGGTTCAATTGCAGCAGTGGGGCTGGGCCTCCTACTCCCACCACCTGAGAGCAGTGATGCCCCCCCCCCCCAAAAAAAAAGTTTATGTGAGTTCAAACTAGAAAAAATGTCATGCATATATATATTTAATTCTGGTTTACTTTTATAAGTGGGTGCGCAGGAAAAAAAAAACTTGCTCATGGGTTAAATATGGGCATAAATCAAAAAGCGTTACTAAGGTTCTAGTTCATACATGCAAGTGTTTATTCTAAATAAAATGTGAGGAATAATATGTAGGAAAATGGCACAGGGGAAAATGGCCATATTTGACCTCTTTGGACTCCTAAAGCGAATTACTCTAGAGATTAGATAGGCCTCTATCCTCCAGCAGTCTGTAGCTCCTGCAGCAGCCTACTTTCCTGATGTGTTCCATAATTCATTGCAATAACCATTGAGGACTCACAGGCAAGCGCCACCCTTGTGAGAGTTTACTCGCAAAGTCAACAGCTTGCAATTCCTGTGAGAAGTGCTCAGGAGACAGCTGATCGGTCAGGACAGTTTTGTCTGGTGTGCCCATAGGCAAGCCTCTCTGAACCTAGAGAGATGGTGATTTGGCAATGGACTTTGTCTCTACCATATTTAAGTCTAGTAGGGGCATGCATCTTTAAGGAGTCCTGGTGGTATAATGGTTACATATTAGGCTGCTAACAGTGAGATCATCAGTTTGAAACCACCGGTTGTTCTATGGAAGTAAAACAAAACTTCCCACTCCTATTTTAAAAAAAAGTCTCAGAAATGCACAGGAGCAGTTCTGTGGGCCCTGTTATGAGTAAGATTCCTTAAGAGGGTTAGAGCGATAGAAACACTACTCCCAGATATGTCTAGCTCTGGGGTCCAGATGACAAATATTGAGAAACAGTAGTTTAACGTTGTCACATTTTTGTTTAATGAGCTTTCTATTGTTTTGTAGCAATAATTTTGACTCCCCCTTATGTCCTAGGAATGTATAGTATGTTTCAGCATTTATCTGTTGTATAGTCATAGAGGCGCATGTAGAGGAGCCCTGAGGGCAGAGTGGTTACAAGTTGGGCTACTAATCTTGAGGCCATTGGTTGAAAGCCACTAGCTGTGTGCAGTGGGAAGATGAGACTTTCTGTTCCTGTCACGACGTGCGGTCTTAGAGACTCACAGGGGCAGTTCTGTCTTGTCCTGTACGGTCCCCCGGAGTTGGAATCGACTTGGTGACACAGAATAGGTAGTAGAAACATATAGAAGCCTGATCCTATAAACCTATGTTAAACATTACCTTTTTATAGGCAAAAATATATGCATAAGTGAACAGACTCACTCCCCCTTACTCAATTCCAGCTTAAGGTGACCTTACATGACAGGTACAACTGCCCCCGTGGGTTTCTTAGACTATATTTCTTCCCGGATCAGCTGGTGCTTTCAAACTGCTGACATTGCGGTTACAGCCTCGTGTGTTGTGTAACCATCACACTATGAGGGCTCCTAGAAGATATGCACATCTAGAAACCATGGGGGAGGGAGGCAACGGTCGGTGTAAGATGTGAAAATAATAATTTAGAATTTATCAAGGGGCCACGAGGGTGAAGGGGCAGGGGAGCTTAGAGGAGCGCTGGAACCAAGGGCAATAGAAAATAGAGGTCTAGAAAATAATCATGGCAACATATGTACACATGTGCCTGATACAGTTGATGTATGACTTGTTATAAATACTGTAAAAGCCTTCAGTAAAATGTTTTTTAAAATATATGCGCATTTGGGCTGAGCCCCAGGGGCGTAAGTGGTTGAGTGTGGGACGGAGGCCGCAGGCTTGGCGGTTCAAATCCAGCGGCGGCTCTCAGGAGCAGCGCTGGGTAGCTCCCACGACCACCAGAGGGCAGTGATGCCCCCCCAAAAAAAGATATGCACATTTACTAAATTTAAAATTATAGGAATTAATTCTATCACTATATCACTATGACTCTGTTTTCAGAGAAAGATAACCAAGATTCTAGTTGTGTGAATCTAACACTTGGGTTCAAGGAGTAAGCTAGATGGCTGACCAGAATTGTCATTAGTTTTCTTTGTCATGAAACTCAAGTTCAAGTAGACCAATATTTCACAAAGTGCATTTCCTAACCCATGAAATGATGGCCCCCATCAATCAAGGGTAATTCATATTCTTATCTCTGGGTCCTTTAGTGAATGTGGTGAATTGGTTTAATGAGGTCTATATTTTAAGATGTTGGCCTAAGTGTTACAAATTCTGATTAAAAAATTGAAAGTTTTCACTTGTGGTTAGATCTTCCTATATATATTGCCTCTTGTCTTTACATTGTTCTGTATGTGAGGAATTTGGAATGTCCCTTACCTGACATTTAACTTACAACCAGGATCACTCTGAATCTGTTCGAAAAGTTTCTTCTAAACCTGGACCGAGGTGGGGGTGGGGGGATTGAAAATATAAACTTTACCCCTTTTCCTGGATCCCACAGAATCCACAAAATGCTATTGTTATCTACTTATGGGAAAGCAAAGTGACTAATACAGCTCATACGAGAAAGGTCTGGGACATCTTTCTTCCACATCTGCTTAAGATTACAGTACTGTCAACTTTCAAAACCCAACACCAGCCTTCCTGTAACTAGTTGTAAGACATATTTGTTTGTTTGCCATTAAACTACCAGGTGCCCAATAAAGCCATATCTGGAAGAGAGAACCTGGTTCTCTCATGAAGTTATGCCTAGAAATCATCATCTCACTTACTTCTTTCTTAAATCTTTACCCCCTTTCAATTTTGTGGAGCATAATGAATTTACATAGTATTTAGTAAGCCTTGCTTTGAAACCCACAGAGGCTGTTCTATGAGTCAGATTTGACTCAATGGCAGTGAGTTTGGAGTTTTGAAAGAGCTTTGAAAAGAGCTAGCGCAATAAATAATTCTGAGGTTGGACTATCCTCAAATTATATGTAAACACGGTAACTATTATTGAGTGCTATGTACCAGAGTTGCAGTGTGTGTTAGGGTGGACCAGAGAAACAAATGCCTAGACACTCATATGTGTATTAGAAAGAGCTTTATATACAAGAGCAGTTGAATATTATGAAAACATCCCAGGCCAGTCCAGTCTAGGCCCATAAGTCGGATATTAGCTCATATGTTCACTACCAATATATAAAGTCCTCTTTAGACTCACAAAACACATGCAATGACACCAAATACAGGAAGATCACAGGCCAGTAGAAAGTCTTTGGATTTGGTGGCGTTGTGAGCATCTCAGCCCCGGCAGGGGTCTCTACTGACTTCTCTGGCTCCAGAGGTCTGGTTGCATCAGAGCAGGTCCAGTACCCAGGCCATAGTGCCATGTGTCTTGTCAGTAGAGCATCTCTCAGGGAGTGAGCGGAGAGAGAGACGTGTCTCCCACCTCCTAGGAAGAAAAACAGGAGTTCCCAGAATTCTCAGGCGAAGGCCATGCCCACCAAGGTCTCATTGGTTTTATCTTAATTAAAAGGCCAGACTTCACCCTTTTACTTGTGAGTCTCTCATATTAATACCGAATTATGTAACTACCACGCTGTGGTAAAGTAGAATTAGTACTAGACTGCTAATCTCAAGGTTTGTGATTAAACCTAATCCTACCATGCTTAAGAGCAATTCTATTCCATGGTGTTTTCAAAAGTGAAAACATACAAATATTAACAACAGTTTTATTTATTATACTCCAATAACCCAAACTTATGGGTGAAAAACTTACAAAAGTATAGGCATACAATGAATGAGTATTCAGAAATAAAAATGAACTATTTATTTACACTAATTTGTGTAACAATATGGATGGACCTCAAAAATAACTTTTATGAGAAATAAGTCAATACAAAATATTTTATTTATATGAGTTCATTTATATGAAATCTAGAAAAGACACATCTGATCTTTAATGATAGAAAGGAGATCGGTGGTCTTCCGGGCCACCGTGGGGCTGAAGGGACACAAGGGAATGCTGTGAAATCAGATGATTATACAGGTGTACATTCATCAAACATTGTGTAACACTCCACATCAAACTGGTACCCTTTTATTATAAGTACATCATTCCTCTTTAAAGCTGTTTTAAGAAAGCAAAACAGAAAGCATCCATACCTGAAATTAGATGTTACCAGAAACCCAAACTTGTTGCTATTAAGTCCATTCCCACTAAAGGCAGAACAGAGCCTGCTCCATGGAGTTCCCCAGGTTGCAGATCTTTTTTAAAAAAATCATTTTATTGGAGGCTCATACAGCTCTTATCACAATCATACATCCATCCATTGTGTCAATCTCATTTGTACATACATTGCCATCATCATTTTCAAAGCATTTCCTTTTACTTGAACCCTTGGTATCAGCTCATTTCCCCCCGCCTCACACTTCCTCCCTTATCAGCCCTTGTTAATTTATAATTTTTTCTTTCCCGTCTTCCAGTGACTGCTGTCTCCCTTCACCTGTTTTTCTGTTGCCCATCCCCCAGGAAGTAGACCATTGTGGTCAGTTTTTCCTGTCTCCCCACACCTTCCCCTTCCCCCCCTGGTATTGATACTCTCATTATTGGTCCTGAGGGGTTTTCTGTCTTGGATTTCCTGTGATTCCAGCTCTCATCTGTAGCAATGTACATCCTCTGGTTTAGCCATATTTGTAAAGTAGAATTGGGGTCATTATAGTGGTGGGGGGCATTAAAGAAATAGAGGAAAATTGTCTGTTTCATTGGTGCTATACTAGACCCTGAATGGCCTGTCTCTTTTTTATGGTCCTTCTGTAACAGGATGTCCAGTTGTCTACAGATAGGCTTTCGGTCTTCACTCTACTCTCCCCCTCATTCACATTGATAGAATTTTTTGTTCTGAGTCTTTGATACCTGATCCCATGAGCACCTCATGATCACATCGGCTGGTGTGCTTCTTCCATGTAGACTTCGTCGCTTCTCACTAGATGGCCCCTTATTTATCTTCAAACCTTTAAGACCCCAGACACTGTCTTTTGATAGCAGGGGACCATCAGCTTTCTTCATCACATTTGCTTATGCACTCATTTTGTCTTCAGCGTTGGGAATGCTGGGTTATTAGATGCTGTAGCCAAAGTGTTCTTCACATCACAGAATGCTGGGTTATTAGAACAAAGTGTTCTTGCCTCGAGGGAGTACTTGAGTAAAGGCCCAACGTCTATCTGCTACCTTAATACTTTACATATAAATATATGTACATAGATCTATTTCCCTGTCATTATATATAAATATTTGCATGTGTAAATGCCTGTATGTAGACCTCTAAAAATACCCTTCGCTTCCTAGTTTTTTCTTCTATGTCCTTTTACTTTCATCTTGTCCCACTATCATATTCGCCTTCATTCAGGTTTCAGTAATTCTTCTCAACTACATTGCCCTTGATCAAGACCCACCAGTCCTCCTATGCCCTCCTCACCATTGATTGTAGATCTCTGGTTCCCTTGTCCTTGGGTTTGTTGCCACCCCCTTCGTTGCCCTCACCCTCCTCTCTCCCCTGTCTATCCGAACTGTTGTTCCTGTTTTCTCCTCCAGATCGTTTATCCTGCTATTTTATCTAGATAGACATACAGAGAGAATAATAAGCACAGAAATAAGACAGCAAAAGAAAAGAAAGCAACAACAACAAAAACCATGGACAAAAAAGAGAAGCCTATAAATTGTTCCAGGTCTGTTTGTTGACCTTTGTGGAGTCTTTTCCAGTTGAGTCTGATGGGATGCTGCACCCTGGCCCCAAAGTTTATTTTTGGAATCCCCCTGGGACTTCATGGCTTTGCTGCTCTGTCACACCTCGTCAGTGTTTTGCCCCAGTGTGGTAGGGTCAGATCAGGCACACTTCCGACACTAAATCTCCAATATTGACCCTTTTAGCGCTGTGGGTCAGTGAGCGACAGCATGTCTGTTGGTGGCGTCGGCTCCATGGTCCTCTCTGTATGCTGGCTGCACTGAGCAGGCATGTTGTCCCTGAGGGGTGGCCGACCAAGATGTGATCCACTCTCTCCTTCCCTCATCATTTGTTCCTGTGTGCTCTGGCCAGACGCACACCTCTCCCTGAGCTGTAGCTTCAGTGCTGTCCTTGCATGAGGTTGCCACATCTTCCTCCCATAGACTGACTGGTGGGTTTGAACCCCCTACCCTTTGGCTGGTGGTCATGTGCATTTGCATTTTCAGGACTCTTTAAAATGATTCCAGTGCCTTGTTTAAGGAACATTGGGGATTTTGTTATTTGTTATTCAAGACTTCAGTTTTCCACTGTTTTCTTTATTTTTCTCATTTTTGAAGAGCTTTTCACCTCTTGGCAGTTGTTACACTTACTATAAAACCTAATGGTGTATGAAAAACAAAAAAGAATGTGACATTCTATTATACTATTTGAGTAAGGAGAATGTTGACATTATTTGTTGTTGGTTTTTTTTACAAAGTTTTCAAATATCACCTGTCTATGTTCTGATTCACTTTATAGTCTTCAATGATTACTAGTGGCATCTAGTATACATCTTTTTATACTTGATATATAAAAAGATAATGTAAGAAATTGTTTTAGTGTTGCTTATTTTATGTCTATTTTTACTAGGAAAAAGTGATGATGGAATTAAATGCTCTTTCAAACATGAACATAAATAATTACTTTTTTCATAATTTTTAAAATGAAATTTTGTACATCAAAACCATTTGTACCAAATGTTTTTGTCTGTAAAATGAAAAAGGTTTTTTTGGGGGGAGGGGCCATCACTGCTCTCCGGCAGTGGGAGTAGGAGGCCCAGCCCCAGTGCTGGAACTGAACCTCCGTCCCAGTGGGCCGCAATCCTGCACACTACCACTACGCCACCAGGGCTCAGCCCGTAAAATGAAAAAGTTTTAACATGGTCGTATATGCTCCTTATTAAAGGTCGTAGTTTTATTCTTTAATATCTCATCAAAGAGACTACTAACACTGGCACTGAGGGCCTAAGTGAAGGGAGGATGTTTTGAGAGTGATGATGGCAACAGGTGTGCAAACGTGGTCTTCATATGATTGATGTATGTATGGTTCGTAATGGAAATTGTATGAGCCCTCAATAAAATAATTTTTAAAATTTTTAAAAAGAGACTAACACTGTTCTCTCTGTCCAGACTACACTGAGAGCAAAACTATCAGACTTTTGTTTCTTCATTGTATAAGTTTGGACTTTGTCTCAGAATCAGAGCCAAGAAGGGCTTGCAAGTGTGTATAAAAAGATCCATTTTAGAGAGGGAATGGAAAAATGAGGAGCTAATACCAAGGGCTTAAGTAGAAAGAAAATGTTTTGAGCAGAATGATGGCAACCAATGTACATGTATGCTTTGCATACAATAGATGCATGCACAGATTGTGATAAGAGTTGTGTGAGCCCCCAATAAAAAGATTAAAAAACAAGAAATCTATTTTAAGAAACAATCTGAAGGGCAGACCAGCAGGCTAAAAACTTAGGCCAAAAGTGATGTCGTCTTGAGTTGGAACTTTGTAGTGGATCCTGGCAGATTGGAAAATCTGACCCAAGAGAATGGGGCAAGTGTGAGACTTAATTCTTTCTTTGGGGGTCATCTCAAGTCTTGCACTTAAGGACCTCAGGTGATTAGATGGGGCCCACTCATTTTATTAAAGGTAATTTCCTTTACTTAAAGTCAATCGTTTTGCATGCTAATTTGATTTTAAATGTTAATCCCATATACAAAATACCTTCAAAATCAACATCTAGACTAATGTTTGACCAAATACCATAGCCAAGCTAAATGGACACATTAAATGAATAGTGCATTTAATGTCATCAAGCAGGGTGGATATATGGTCAGACCTTTTAAAACCCTAGATGTGATAGAACTTCAAAAAGTTGGTAGAAGACAAAATGAAAAGAAAATGGAGTTTCCCCATGAACTTTTTGAAGCACTCCAGAGATGTAGGTGGCCTGGAGTTGTTAGTCTTGACCTCTGTGGAATATATTTTCCTGATTCTTTTTACTGATTTTGCATGGTAAATCATATTCTCAGAAGGGTAGTGAAAAGGCTGAGCTTTTTTTTTTTTTTTTTGGGGGGGGGGGGGTGCATCACTGCTCTGCGGCCCAGTGGGCCGCAGTCCCATGCACAACCACTACGCCACCAGGGCTCAGCCCAAGACTGAGCTTTTTAACCCAAACTTCAGTTTGTGAGTGACAGTGGCAGAACTGAAATCCAGGCAAGTTAGATTCCATGCCCAGTGGATTGTAAGCTGTTGTAAATGGTCTTTTTATTATGTATTGTTTTAGGCACAGAAATTATTTATGTTGGCTAATGGTTCACTCTGACTTCAGAATAGAATGATTGGCTCATAAAGGATAAGTTATAGAACTTCCAAACAGTTCCACATCAGTACATTCAGTAAACTGCCAAAACCACCTGTCACCACAAAGCTAGCTTTGTTAATCAGATTTGAAAACTGTGTCCATTTTCAGAGACAATATCACTTTCTTGAAAATATAAGCTTAACTGTAAACATACTTGTAAATTTTAAAAATATATATGTAACTCATTTAAAATGGTTTGATGCAAAAAATGTCAAACTAATTCTTAGAACTACATGATCAACATGTTTTATGTCTAAGGATCATTCTTCATTGAAGGGAAATGTCAAAATTTGCAGAAACTTATTAGTATTAAATTATTGGATTAAAGTATTGGATTAAATACTTCAACTAGTTATTGGACTGTTTTAAGGAGAAAAAAGGTTAAAAAGTCATGGCATTCAGGTAAAGACATTCATATATAAAGTAACAGGTACCAATATAAACAGTTTTAAAGCAGTTTGGATTTAATCATAACCATTGGAACATATGATGGCTTAGTCCATGAGACCCCCGTGTTTGAGAAGAAAAAGAACTTTATTTATAAAGTAGGGAACATGATACTTTAGCATTTTTATTAGTATTAGGTAATAATACTGCCATAAGGAATATTGTTAATGTGAAATTATAACCAGACATCACTTCAGTGCACATTACTCTTAAGTAGGTGCTAGCTAAGGAAGATGGTTTGTATTCAAGCTTTGACCTTACTCCACATAATTGTGCGGGAAAGACCAGATTTGTAATTATATTTTCTTGTGCTTTCAGTTGTTCTAACTGTACAGTTTTCAGAATATTTTTTAAAAATATGCACAAATTTTCATTAACCTGAAGTCCCAATGTGAATATTTGAAAGTTTATTATAAGTAACTATATATTCAAAGTACTTATTCATTTTTCACATTGATTTGAGGTTCACTATAAAGTAATTATTTTTAAAACAAACAAGACAAAAGTATATATTGTTATCTTTCTCAAAAAGAACCCTGAAACTCTGTACCACAGTTACTGCTTATGTTCATAGTAATGTTAGAATGACCTTCGACTTACTTTAGAACTTGTAGCAATTCTTTTATTTATTTTTTAACCATTCTGTTGGAGACTCGTACACTCTTAACACAATCCATACATCAATCTAATCGGGCATGTTTGTATATATGTTGCCCTCATTCCTTTCTAGACATTTACTTTCTATTGAGCTCTTGGTATCCATATTGCCTCCCTTCCCCCACCATCATAACCTCCTGATAGATTGTATATTGTTATTTTTTTCATCTCTCAACACCGACCGCTGTCTCCCTTCCCTCATGTTTTCTGTTGTTCTTTCCCCTATAGAGGAGTGAATGGTTATGTGTCCATCATTGTGATCAGGTCCCCCCTACTCTTTTCTTCTCTCCCTCTTTCTCCTACCCTTCTGGTATCAATATTCCCACTCCTGTTCCTGGATTCTGTGTGTCGTGAGCTCTCATCCCATTGTATACCTGTGTACATGTTCCGGTGTAGTCTGAACTGGTGGGCAGCACTGGGGTCATGGTAGTGGGGGGTGGGGGGTGGGGGTGAAGAAACCTCAAGGAACCAGAGGAATAGAGTGTGTTTCCTCGATGCTTTACTGCACCGTGGTGACTCATCCCTGTAGCCCCTCTGTGGGGAGATTGTTTCACTGTCTACAGATGGGCTTTGGATCTCTGCTCCAGCCCCCCTCGTTCTCAGTAATATGTTTTTTTTGTTTGTTATGGGTCTGCTGATGCCTTTCTTGTAAATACCTCTTTGAAAATAACCCTTTGAGCCTGACAGATTGATTTGTCTTTTTTCTTTTAGGATAGACAGAATGTATTGTGAATAAGTTTTTGTTAATAAAATATTTGTGCAACTCTGTTATTGCTACTTAAGGAAGAGAAAAAGTTTTCTGTAGAATCTGATTTATCAAGTTGGACTCTGGGTCATTCCAGTGTGAATCCCTGCTGAAAATTTGCACCTGGAGTTCTACAGGAATCACTTGGCAATGGATCTAGTTCAAATGTAGATTTTGATTGATCTATCTCTGGTGCAAGTGCAAATAGGAAGGTGTAGCATGAGAAGTCCCGCATGGAAGCAAGTGAGATGGTTGAAAACATACCTTCAAAGTAGTTAAGAAATTGTAGTATCACCGGTTAATTAGTCTGAAAGTTGTCACTCTGAATGATAGCATTTATATGAATTTGAATATGTAAATTATGTATTAGGTATAAATATATAACAAATATATTTGTTACAATATAACAAAACTGTGTAATATAGCTTTCTATAAGGTAGAAGATATTTTTTTACATCCAAAAAAATTCCAAAGTACACTGGTTTCTTAAGTGGTCATTGTGTTTTTTCTTTCTGGGTTTTTTCTAGGTGATAAAACTTAAGTGTCTGCTCTTAATAACCTTACCCCACCCACTGTCATCAAGTCAAGTATGACTTAGAGCAACCCTAGACAGGGTTTCTAAAGAGCCCTGGTGGCACAGTAGTTACACATTGGGCTGGAATCCCCCTGGTCAGCAGTTTGAAACCACTAGCTGTTCCCTGGGAGAAAGACAGGGTTTTCTATGCTCACGAGGAGTTACCGTATTGGAAACTCACAGAGGCAGTTCTAGCCTGTGCTGTAGGCATCGATCCGATGGCAGTAGTATATCTGGTTTCTGAGACTGTAAATCTTTAAGGAGCAGACAGCATCATCTTTCTCCTTCAGACTGGTTCGTGGGTTTGAACTGCTGACCACTACTGAACTACTGACTACTCGGTTAAAAGCCCAGTGCTTAATCCCCAGTGTCACCAGGGTATCTTCTTATAACCTTGGCCAGTATTTAATCTTCCTGTGTATTGCTTCTTGCTAAATGGTCTGCAAGTGCCTTTCCACCTCTAAAATGTTATGACTGATTGCTGTTCTGCAGCAAGATGACATACTGTGTATTTTCTTTGCTGTTCAAAACTTGGTCATAAGTGTTTCATAGAAGTTGTTGGCTTTTAGAAATAAACAGTGTGATCTAGACTAAATTGAGAAGGAGACACAGATAGATTTAGTGATCCAAACAAAGAAGTAAATGACATGACTGAAGTTAGGAATGAGATATTTACTGAAATACGCATTTTGAGGTAGTCTTTATTTCTCTGTAGAAAGGTCTGCAGATGAACTATTGTATAAATACAATTTCTGAATTCTTTATGTCAAGGCCTCATGCTGTGGTGGCATAGTGGGTTACATGATTGTATTGCTAACCCCAAGGGCAGCAGTTTCAACCAGCAGCCACTCTTTGGGAAGATGAGGCTGTCTGCTCCCATAAAAATTCAATCCTGTAGACTCATACTGAGTTGGAATCTACCCAATGGCGTTGGGGTTGTTTTCTTTGTTTTGTTTTGTTTTTTTTTTGGGGGGGGGTAGTTTATTTCCAGCCATGAGAACTGATACAACAAGAAATGGAAGATCATAATACAATGACATCTTCAAGCATTTAGCAATCTGGTAGAAAAAGCTCCTCTGATAATTTCAGCCTCTACTCAAATTTCTCTCAATCCATAGAACCCAGAGTACCACCTGCTCCCTGTCATACATCTATCTCCCATTCTACCTTTGCAACTCACCACATGGTTTCTGGATGTAATTCTTAGAAAATAATAATTCACATTCTTGTTATTCTTGCTCTCTCATTAAAATGTAAAAGGAGTATGTAATTTTCTTGTTCTCATATGCTCTTCCAGATTTACTGTTTCATGCTTCATCTTCCTAAAACAACTACTTCCCATCCTTCCCTTCCCTCAAGCCTGTCCGCTATGCCTTCAAAGACTCGTTCCTTGACACAGCCTCCTCTGTATCCCCACTTTCTCACCAATTGTTCCTTTTACGTCTTTGATTTACTGAACACAGCTCTCTCAACTTAGGGTACAAAAGAGGCCCTAAATCTCAAAGACAATTTAAGGAGGATATTTTTCAAATCTTGAACAGGAAAAGACAAGACAGAGTCACACAATCTGTATGAGGGAGGCCATAAGCAAGAGGTTGTTATGTCTTGGAAGAGTTTACAGAGAATAAGAGGCTTCTATAGGACATGGGGTGGTGGTGGTGGTGGGGAACAAAGGAAACTGCTGCATCACAGTTGAAAGTAGGACTGTAGATGTGGGAATGGGATCCTAATTGGGTCATGTACATTATATTAGAAGAGTTTACATGATGGGTCAGTATGCAACCCCACTATGGCGACCCCCAAGGACACACCCAGGCAAGCTCTTATGGGAGACTGCCTCTCCTTAGTTATAGAGCTGGTAGTAATCTACTGTCTAAGGTACTTTGCCTGAGGGCAAAAGGTTACTGATAGCCTCTGCAAACCTAGTGCTCAGAATTAAAGCTCTAATACACATTTAAGACCTCTGCTTTTCTACACTTTAAAAAAGTCATTTTATTGGGAGGCTCATATAACTCAGCACAATCCATCCATACATCCATTGTATGCAAAGCACATTTGTACCTTTGATGCCATCATCATTCTCAAAACATTTTCTGGCTGAGCCCTGGTGGTGTAGTGGTTGTGTGTGGGACTGCAGCCCACAAGGTTGATGGTTCAAATCCAGCAGCAGCTCTCTAGGAGCAAGGCTGGGCTTCCTATTCCCACCAGGGCAGTGATGCCACACACACAAAAAATTAGGATACAGGCTGAGCCCCGGTGGCATAGTGGTTGTGCACGGGACTGCGGCCTACTGGGATGGAGGTTCAATCCTGCTCACAGGAGCAAAGGCTGGGCCTCCTACTCCCACCACCAGGGCAGTGATGGCTAAAAAAAAGAAAAATTAGAATACAAAAACCGTTTTTTTTCTACTTAAGCCCCTGGTATTGGCTCCGTTTTCCACCCCCTCTGCGCCCCTTCCTCCTTCATGAACCCTTGATAATTTATAAACTATTATAATTTTGTCAAACGTTGTCTGATGTCTCCCTTCACCCACTTCCCTTGCCCAGGGAGGAGGTTATATGTAGAACCTTGTGATCAGTTCCCCCTTTCTATTCCACCCTCCCTCCATCCTCCTGGTGTCACCACTCCCTCCACTGATCCTAAAGGGATCATCTGTCCTTGATGCCCTATGTTTCCGGTTCCTCTCTGTACAGTGAGGTACATCTCTGTACAGGATGTACAGTGTACATCCTCTGGTCCAACAAAATTTGTAAGGTAGAATTCAGATCATGATATTGGGAAGGAGAAAACCTTTTAGAACTAGAGGAATGATGCATATTTCATTGCTGCTACACTGTGCCCTGATTGACTTGTCTCCTCCCCACCACCCCTCTGTAAGGGGATGTCAGTTCCTCTGCAGATAAACCTTGGGTCCCCAGTCTGCACTCCCCCTCATTTATAATGATATAATTATAATTGTTTCTTTTATGTCAGATACCTGATCCCTTCGACATCTCATGGTCCATCCAGCTGGTGGGCTTCTTCTAAGTGTGCTTTATTGCTTCTGAGCTAGATGGTTGCTTGTTTACTTTCAAGTCTCTAAGACCCCAGATGCTATATCTTTGATAGCCAGACACCATCAGCTTTCTTCACCACATTTGCTTGTGTACACATTTGTCTTCATTGATTGTGTCGGGAAATTGAACATCAAGGAATGTCAATTTAATAGAACATAGTGTTCTTGCATTGAGGAAGTAATTGAGTGGAGGTCCAATGTCCATCTGCTTCCTTAATACTAGCCCTTTAAGTGTATGCACATAGATTTTCCCCATCATCATATCTAAGTATATTTACCTACGTTCATACCTGTATCTAGACCTCTATAAATTCTCTTTGCCTCCCAACTCTTTCCTACATTTCCTTTTACTTTCCTCTTGTCATCATTTACTTTTCCAGCATTCTCATGCTCCCTTTGGGTTTCACTGATTTCCCTCTGTTACATTACTCTTGACCAATCCCTATAAAGTTCATTTACCCTAATTTCTCCCCACAACTTCATCTCACGTATTTTGGACATGTTGTCAGGAGAGGTCAGCCTCTGGAGAAGGACATGATACTTGGTAAAGTAATAGGACAGAGAAAGAAGGAAGACCTTTTACAAGATGGAGTGACACAGTGGCTACATCAGTGGGCTCAAACATCAGAACAATTGTGAGGATGACAGAGGACTTGGCAGTGTTTGGTTCAGTTGGATATAGGGTCAGTACAAGGTGGAACTGATTCGCTGACACCTAAGAACAATTAACAACAATGTCTGCATTCATTCACTTTCTGATGCGTTGTGTCTAAGAGCAAGGCTAGTCACGTCCCAATTACCCAAGTTAGAACCTTGGGTTTCATCTTCGCCTTTCCCCTCATTATCTACTGCTTGTCACCTAAGAGTGTCAAGTGCTACTTCTCAGTTATCTCTTTTATCTCATTTCCATTTTTTTGTAGCTAGCCTGGAGTTTTTCAGTGAGCTTTTAACCAGAATTTGTGCATTTATCCCTGCCCCTCTTAAAACCACTCTTTAATCTCCTCACACAGTCTAAAATGCAGATGGATCATACTATGTCCCTGCCTATGTCCTGTATATTAGGATCAAGTCCAATTCACTCAAAAAAGATCCTGCTGTCCCTTTTAAGTCCTCTAGCCTCAATTTTTACCTCTTCTCTCTCCTGACCAGAGACTAATATTTCATCAATTCATCCTACTCTTTCTATAATAAATGTGCTTGTTAAAATGCTGTCTTACTAGTATTATGACAAAATTATAGCTTTCATCTTTTATCAGTGGAGCCTTTAAAATATAGTTTGTTTCATTTATTTTATCATAATTTGGTTCTCTTTGGGAACCAGTACATAGTGGTTAAAACTTTAGATGCTGTGGTTTATTCCATACTCTATCCCTTATTTGCAGTATAAACTGCCCCATGACGCCTAATCTCTCTGAACTCCAATTTCTTTATCCATAAAATAAATTAATACCATTACCTTCCACTTGGGTTGCTGAGAGAATTAGATGAGCTAGTCTTTGTAAAGGGTAGAGAGCATAGTGCCTGGCACTTGAGCCATCATTAGAAATTAGACACTGTAATATGTTTTTGTTCTATTTTAACATATCACGGGTATAATTTCTGAAGTTTATAATGTTAATTTGATGGAAAATATTTATGTTCGAAAAGCCATTCACACCTACTCTCTAATACAATACTTTGACCATAAAATAGTAGGTTCTTTTCAAAGTTGTGTAGAATTTAATTGGCTGACGCCTGCCTGTTCCACTACTTAAAATTTCAGAGTGACACGTTTGGTTCAAACTGGAACAAAATATCCCATGCATATCTTTCCTTTTTCTACACTACAAGATGCTTGTATCTCAAAATGACTTCAGAACACCTTTCTTTAAATCTTTAGGAGTCAAGTCAAAGTTATGGCCATGTGTAAAAACATCATGAAATAAAACTAATATGCCATAATCTCCAGGCAATAAATTCTAAAATAAACTTAGGCAAATGATAAGTTAGTCTGTTTTTCAGTTTTCTACCTTTGTCTACTCCAATACTTCACTTAGAAAATGTTATAAATTTATAGCCTGACCACATTGTGTCGTAAACACGGAAAGTGAACCAAATTGTGGGGATTTCATTTTAACCACAAAGAAATTATAACAAGCCCAAGCCACAGAACCAATAATTAGTAGATCCGGGAATAGAACTGAAAAGGCTCTGGTTCTTCTTCACATACTAAAACCACATGTCCTGCTGCTTCTCAGCATAATGAGAGATCATGTGCTGCCACCAGACCACTAGTACATGACACATCGGGAGCTCACCATTCGAGAGGAGCCTAAAGATGGACAGTCATTACATTCTAAATCAAGGGGGAGGGGAAGAGTACCAGCACCAGAGCGTTATGGACTGCATCTTCACCCACTCTTGATCTTGACTGTCCTTTTTCAATTATAGTCACTTTAGTGGGTATAAAGTCATATTTCAATGTGGCTTCAATTTTATTTCCCTAAAAAACAATTACAATAAACTTATTTTCATTTTTTAATCATTAATTTGTATGTGTTCTATAAGGGAAAAATAAAGAAAAATCCCCCAACCTATTGCCATCAATTCCAAGTCATAGTGACCCTGTAGGGCCGAGTTGAACTGCCCCCACAGAGCTTTCAAGGCCGAGATTTTTGTGACTGCTTCATTACACACACACACACACACACACACACACACACACCCTGACCAGATCTTGTTCTCTAATGAAATGTCTGTTCAAATCCTTTGCCCATTTCTAATTGAATCACTTATCCTGTTATTGAGATTCCTTGATACAAATTCTTTGTTATATTGATGATTTTCAAACTCTTGCCTTTCATTTTTTAATGGTATATTTTAAAGCATAGCATTTTAAGTATAATGTATAAAATCTGATGTAATTTATTAATTCTTTCATGACTTGGGGCTTGGTAAAATTTGTAAGAACTTTTTGCCTAATACTTTCTCATCTCTGCTATGCAAAATGCAGCCTCCATTCAAATCCTGCTGAATTCTCGGGTTTCCTGGTTTGTCCCTTGCTCCAAACCCACTGCAACAGCAGCCTAGTGAAGCTACAGTTCTTTCTAGTTTGCGACTGAGTGTAGAATTCCTGCACTTTCCCCCAGATTCCTGTCTGGCTGCACAACTGCTGGTTGGCAAGGCCTGCCTCCCCATGATAGGAGTTACTCTCAAGGACTGCGGAGGCATGTGTCTGCAGCCCTTGGGCACAAATTTCTATCCAGTACTTCCTCAACATACATGCCTCAGTTTTTTCTGTGCATTCAGTCAGTTTTCCAGAATATTCTAATTGTTTTTAAGGTTTTGTCCAGCGTAGTAATTGCTGTTTGGGGAAGGAATTTGCCAATTTTCTCACTCTATCATACCAGAAATATGTTACCTATTATTATTTTATTTGGATAAAACTATACTATGTCCACTTATATTTTGTCATCTTATTATATCACAGACCTCATTTTGTTTCTTCCTGAAGGACATTATCTTTTCAAGAAACTTATTGTGAACTGAGTGATGGTTTACAGAGCAGATCATAAGTTTTACATTTAGCAACGCATGCCCATTTTATGTCCACTCATTGATAGCAATTCCCCTCAATGTAATTTCAGTTATTCCACTTCCTCCTGTTTTCTGTCTCCATTCCTCCTGCTTTCCTAACCCTCTGGAATGTTGTCCTTAGGCAGATGCTGCCTTTGGGTTTCGAATGGTTGATTAGTCTAAGTTGAACTCTACCTTTTAGAGACCTGTGGTTATCTGTTGTGCTGCGTACTGGAAGGTCAGAATTTAGAAAATCCTGTTTGCTCTGTGGGGGGAAGAGAGGAGGCTTTCTGCTCTTGTTGCAGTCTCAGAAACCCACAGGGCAGTCTTACCCTTCCCTCGAGGGCTGCTGTGACTAGGACTTGACTTTATGATGCTGTCCTTACCAAGATGATCACCGGGTCTTTTCTCCTGTGGACATTTTTGGGTAGCAGTTAAATGGTAACTCTTTTACTTTCAGAGCTTTGCTATAGATAGACCACTTCTGCTCTGTCCTGTGAGGAGCCTTGGTGATAGCGTGGTTACGTAATGGGCTGTGATCTGCATGATCACCTGCTTGTAAACCACCAGTGGTTGCTCCGGAAAAAGATTAGGCTTTCTACTTTCCCGACTTTAGACTTTCCCATAAAGAGCCATAGTCTCAGAACCGCACAGGGTGTCTGTCCCTCTGAGTCAACACTGACTGGACGGCAGTGAGGTTCTGCCCGTCAGGGTAGCTGTGAGTCACAATTGACGCAATGACACACAACACCAACAACTAAGAGCCCCAAACCACCGCCCAGTGCCATTGAATTGATTCTGACTCCTAGTGGTTCTGACGGGCAGATATGCTCCATCAGGGTTGTAAAGTAGTACTCTCTATCAAAAGCAGGCTGCCATGACTTTTTACCAGGGCTTACGAAGCTTATAAGTTCAAACGGAAAACCTTAGTGACTCTAAACGTAACAAGCTCCTGTGAGGAGCAATACCGCCACTGATTGTAGAGTATGTATATGATGCCATTTCATCAGCAATTACATATATAACTGGATTTAATCTTTATTACAACCCAATAGTTACACGTTGGGTTGCTAATCACAAGGCCAGTAGTTCAAAACCACTAGCTGCTCCTTGGGAGAAAAAATAGGGCCTTCTGCTCCAGTAAAGACATGTATACATGTAAATATATTAATGTATAATGAGAGGCATAGAAGTTGGTGTGCACATGTTTATATGATAAGTATTAAGACAGCAGATGGACTTCATGTCTCGACTCAAGGTCTCCCTTAGCACAAGAGCAGTTCTGATAACCTGGCACGCTTTGTTACTCACCTTCCTCACCCAATCGCTGAAGGCACAGTGGGTACATAGGCAGCCGTGATGAAGAGCCGATGGTGCCAGGTTATCAAAAAATATAGCTTCTGGGATCTTAAAGGCTGAAGTCAGATAAGCAGCCATCTAGCAGGGAAACAAATAAGCCCACGTGGAAGAAGCACATCAACCTGTGTGATCATTAGTTGTTGACGGAGTCAGGCATCAGGTATCCAAAGATCCAAAACAGCTATATCGATGTGAATGAGGAGGGTTGGAGTGAAAACCCAAAACCTATCTGTAGACAATTGAATACCCCCCTACACACACACACACACACACACACACACACAGAAGGGTTATAAGAAAGGGGTGATTCAACCAAGGTGTAGTATAGCACTGAGGAAGCATACATCAGCCCGCTAGTTCATGAATCCCTCCCCACCACCACACCCACTCCCATGACCCAATTCTATCTGACAAATCTGGTGTGGCAGTCATGTAATCTCGTGTCAATTTCAGGATTGGGAGTGTAGGGGTGGAGTCTAGCCTGTTAATCTGGAGATAGCCAATGAAACCTCTGTGTGGACATGGCTTTCTCCTGAGAATTCTAGGAAATTGGCTGTATTTCCCCCTTGGAGGTGAGAGACTTACAATTCAGTCCATTGAAGGCACTCTACTGCTAAGACACAAGGCAGGGTTGACTCCCTGCCACACACCTCAGAGGAGAAGCCACATGGGTTTACCCTGATGGAACCAGACCTCTGAAGCCAGAAATGCCACATAGAGACTCCTGCCCATGCTGAGATGCTTGAGAAGTCACAGAGAGACCCCTGCCAGCTCTGAGATGCTTCTACCACTACTGAATACACAAGACTGCACCCACTGGCCGGTGATTGTCCTGGTGTCATTGCATGTGCTTCGTGAATCTGAAAAAGACTTTATAGATTGGTATTGAGCATATGGGCTAATATCAAACTCGTTAGCTTAGACTGGACTGGGTTGGGATGCTTTCTCAATGTTTCCTTCCATTTGTATATAAACCTCTCCCTTATATACAGATGTATATTTGTGAATTTTGTTTCTCTAGTCCACCTGGACAAACACATCTGGCTAGGCAAGAGAATACACATTGGTACAGGCAAGAACTCTCAACAGTGGAATTCAGGACAGATAAACCCCTCAAGAACAGTAGCGGGAGTAGTGATATCATGAGGGTAGGAGGGTGGTCAGGTGGAGCATAAGAAGAGAAAGAGTGAAACTGATTGGTTTTATGCCCCCCCAAAATGGATGAATAACAGAAACGTGGATAAAGAGAGACAATGGATAGTGTAAGTTATGAAATAATAATAATAATAATAATAATAATAATAATAATTTGATCAAAGATTCATGAGGGAGGGGGGAAAAAGAGGAGCTTATACCAAGGGCTTAAATCTAAAATGTTTTGGAAATGATGATGGCAACTTATATATAAATATGCTTGATACAATTGATGTGTGGAATGTTGTAAGAGCCCCCAATAAAATGATTTTTTTAAAAAAGAGTTACAGTCTCAACAACTCAGAGGGGCAGTGACACCCTATCTTCCAGGGTCGCTATGAGTTGGTATTGACTTGATGGCAGTGAGTTTGGCTTTAGGAATCATAATGAGACTTTTTTTCTGCTAGTTTTTCTTATATGGATAGAGAGGTTCAAAGAATAGAGGAAAAACAGTAAATGAGGGGGGTGGAATACCATTCTAAGAGGTCTGATACTGGAGTCCAGCCTCTTCATCACTGCCACAGTGATAAAAAATACTTAAAATGAGAAATGAGGGATGAATAGCATGATTAAATGCCAAAAAATAAGAAGTAAAGCAGGAGGGACACTTATGATTTTAGTAGAAGCAATTTGTTATTGTGTGCTGTGGAGGCCTGATCCATGAGGTTTCCAAGACTTTATATTTATGGAGGCAGACCACCGTCACTTTCTCCCTTGGAGGAGTTGGCAGGCTCAGACCACTGACTGTTCCGTTAGCAGCTGAGCACTTAAGCACTGCTTCCCTGGGTCTCTTTATAAGCAGATTAGTAGACTCTTCTCACTGCTGTTGATTCCAACTCATAGAGACCCTGCAGACCGGGGTAGAATTGCCTGTGTGAGTTCCTATAACTCTTTACAAGAATGGAAAGCCCCACTCATCTTTCACCTGTGGAGGTGCCTGAAGCCCAGTGAGTAAACACTACATACTATGGATCCAGATACTGCTATTAAACTATTGTTTATGAGCAATATCAGTTGGAATGTACTGTATGGCAGTGAGTGTTTTTTTTTTTAATCAAGATACAGTTTTTCCTTTATACTATGAAGGTGATAATGGTCTCTATTTGGAGGATAGGGTTTCTGTGGGTAACTAATAAGTTGATATTTATATGAAGTACTTATAGTTAGCTACCTATGGGTTGGTCTCTAGATCATGATGACCACAAGCAAGGGAATGAAATGTTATACAGACAGTCCTTTGCCATCCCCATAATTGATTGCATATCAGACCTTTGTGATCCACAGGGTTTTCATTGGTTATATTGAAGGGTGTCTTGAACTGGAAGACAATTTGCCTGCTTATGCTTGAAGAATATAACTAAATACAGAAATGAGGGGAAAGATGAACAGTTGAGGAAAAAAACCCATATTATGCTTTTATTATGCCAGGCAGGTCAGGATTTAAAAGGATTGGGGAAGGTTGGAAGTAGCCAACCTTGTAATGTAATAGAAACTGAAAATGACTGCAGACAAATAAATCGCAAGTAGAGTGATAGAATCTAGATGAGGTTGGAGACCGTACATCAATACTTTCAAGGATCGTCAAAACTATATAATTGGCAACTGTACTATGCCCAGGTTATTAATAATATTAATTTTCCTTGCTTTGGAAGGAAAGATACATGGTCATTTAAATAAACTCACTGTTGACTCATAGTGACTCCCTGTGGGTTTCTGAGACTGTAACTTTGTTTTGTTTTGTTTTTAATCATTTTATTGGAGCTCTTACAACTTTCAAGACATTCCATACATCAATTGTATCAAGCATATTTGTATATATGTTGCCGTCTTCATTTACCAATCATTTTCTACTTGAACCCTTGGTATAAGCTTCTCTTTTCCCCTTTCCTTTCCCCACCTTCCCACCCTTGTGTATCAGTTATTCACTGTTATTGTTATTTAGTGTTTCATACTGTCCATTGTTTCCCTTTGCCCATATTTCTATTATTCATCCACTTTGGGGGGCTATATATCCAATCTGGTGATAATGTCCCCTTTCTCACTCTTCCCCCTCCCTGACCATCCCCCTACCTTTATGACATCAGTACTCCTACTACTGTTCCTGAGGGGGTTAATGCGCTGAGTTCCATGTGTTGAGAATGCTTATCTGTACCACTGTGTGTTCTCTGAGCTAGCCAGATTTGTAAGTTAGAACTTTGGGTCTCCACTCCAAGCCCTCTCTTTCACATTGATATAGTTGTTTGTTTGGGATCTTTTGACATCTGATCCTGTTGATACCTCATGATCACACAGGCTGGTGTGCTGCTTCCATGTGGCCTTATTTGCTTCCCTGCTAGATGGCTGCTTATTTAACTTCAAGCCTTTAAGATCCTACAAGCCCTATCTTTTGATAGCCAGGCACCCTCATTTGCTTATGTACCCACTTTGCTTCCAGTGATCATGAGGGGAAGGTGAGTATCAAAAAGTGCCAGATTTGCAGTACAAATTGTTCTTGTGCTAAGGGAGGTCTTGAGTAGACACCCAAAGTCCATCTGCTGTCTTAATACTTATCATATAAATATATATACCTTTCATTATAAATTAATAAATTTACATATATGCATACCTATCACTATACCTCTATAAATAGCTTTTGCCTCCTATTTCTTTCCTCTATTTTCTTTTGCCTTCCTTCCAACCCACTATCACGCTCATCCTCCATTCCAATCCCAGTATTTCCTCTCAGATACAATGCTCTTGATCAAGCCCCACTCAGCATTACATGCCCTCCTTAACATCAGTTTTAGACCTCTTATCGTTCCCTTATTTCTGTTTATTGGCTTCCCACACCCTCTTCCAGTCCTCTCCTTTCCCATGTTCCCCTGGAACCACAGGTCCCGTTGTTTTCTCCTCGGGATTGTTCATCTTGCCTATGTTATTTTGATAGACATAGGGAAAAAGAAAAGCAAACAAGACATAAAACAAACAGCACAACAAAACAGAACAAGAAATAGATAGTTCCAGGTTTGTCTGCTGACCATTATGTATGGTATGTTTTCCAATCAATTTGGATGAGGTGCCAAGCCCTGTCCCCCAAATCAGAAGTCTCTTTCCAGGATTCCTTGGCCTCTTGTTTAATTTGCTTCACTCGCTGCCCAGTTGCAGTCCTTTCAAGTTTCACCCCAGTGTGCATGAGGCAGACCGGGTGCCAGACTGTAACTGTTTGCAAGAGTAGAAAACCCAGTCTTCCTCCCAAGCAGTTGCTGGGGGTTTCAGACGGCTGCCCATGCATATCACAGACTAACTTGTAATACTACTCTACCAGGGCTGCTAAATAAAGAGGCGGACAATAAGTTCATTGATTGTAGATATAAAGATCTATTCTGTATCTATCTGCATCAATTGGAAAATAAAGTTGTGTTTGTTTAGACCTGTTGACCAGAAGGTTGCCAGTTCAGACTCACCAGTCACTCCACAGAAGAAAGATTTGTTAGCAGTGAATGTGGGTAGAATAAAAGTGATGAACCTAATCTGTATATTTTCAAATTTACTAGCATAAAAATCTAATCTTTCTCTACACTCTTACAGGTTGCTATTATTAGGTATTATCTTTGACTTATATCAACCCTATGTGATAGGGTAGAACTGCTCCATATAGTTTTCAAGAAATTGGGAAAACAGCTAGTTGGGCTAACTGACTGGAAGAAATGCATATTTGTCCTCATTCCAAAAAAATAAGTGATCCAGCAGAATGGTGAAGTTTTTGTCAGAGACAATTTAGAAAGAGCATTATGTCAACTGGCGGAAATTGAAGACATTCAGGAGACGGTATGAAACAAGGGATATCACTGCTGTTGTCAGTCCGCTGAAGCTAAAGAACAACAGAAAGATGCTTACCTGTGTATGATTCACTATGCAAAAGTATTTGAGTGGATCATCGCACATCATGGATGACACTGTGAGGAATAGAATTCTAGAACACGTATTTGTGAACATGTGGAACCTGTTCAGAGACCAAGAAGTAATTGTTTAAATGGTAAAGAGGATACTTCATGGTTTACAATCAGGAAGGACATCAATTCTGACTCAAAACAAATTGGCATCAGGGTTGTACATGTTCAGCATACTTTTCAGTCCATATCTGAGCACATAATCTGAGAAACTGCAGAGTATAAGGAAGAACATGGTCTCAAAATTGGAGGAAAGTTCATCAACAATGTGCAATCTTGCTTCCTGAAAGTGATGAAGACTTGAAGCACTCACTGATGTAGTCAAAGGTTACAGCCTTCAGTGTGGATTATACCCCAACATAAAACAAAAATCCTTAGACTTGAGCCAATAAGCAACTTCATGATAAACAGAGAAAATGCTAATATTGTCAAGTATTTAATTTTATTTACTCCATAGTCAAGACCCATGTAAACAGCAATCAAGAAGTCAATTGGGATATTTACTTTGGATGGATGGATGGATGGTTAGAGTATGTAAGCAAAGGGCAGACAGATAAGTTATTTTAATTTACAACTAAAAATCTGTCATTTATTCATTAGAAATAAAAATTGAGTAATATTGATATGCTACAAAAGACATGGTGGAAGTTTAAAAAAAAAAAAAGCAAACCATGATGTCACTTTAGGGACCAAGGTGTGCCTGATTGAAACCATGGTATTTTTAGTCACCTGATATGCATGCAAAAGTTGGACAAGGAATAAGGGAGACTGTAAAAGAAAGGTTGTGTTTGAATCATGGTGTCCGTGAAGAATATCAACTATACATGGACTGCCAGAAAGATGAACAAATACAAAAGTTTGGGGTCTTTTTTTTTTTTTGAGGGGGTTGGTGCAGGCCAGAAAGTTCCTTAGAAGGAAGGATAGTGAGATTTGTCTCACACGCTGTGGAGGGGTTATGAAGAGGGACCCGTCCCTGGAGAAGGACATCATGCTTGGTAAAATCAAGGTGCAGTGAAACAGAGGAAGACTCTAGAGGAGAAGGCGCGGCATAGTGACTGCAGCAATGAGTTCAAGCATAGCAGTGATGACGAGGCTGGCACAGTAGTGACCAGTGTTTTGTTCTCTTGTATATAGAATTGGATTCTACTCAGTGACCCATCAATGATATCTTTACATCGAGGTCACCGAGTCTTTCTCCTGGGGAACTGCTGAGTTCCCAGCTTTTGGAATAACCATAGCCTTATAGAAATCAGATGTTTATGACTTAAGGTCTGAATTCATTCACTCCTTCAGATTTGGATTTTTTTTATTTACAATCCTTGAATCACCCAAACTTTTGTGTTTCTTCCATGTGGACTTAGTTTACATTTCACTTAGATGGCTGCTTGTTTGAAGATATGTCTTTAAGACCTAGATGCTATTCTCTATGACATCTGAGCACGATCTTGTTTCTTCACCACACTTTGCTGTTTTCAGTGATCTCTTCATGTGGGTCAGTAGTGAGTAGAGCCATGTCATAATTGTTCTTAGATTGGGGCTAGAATTAAATGTGATCTTCAAATATATATATATGTGTGTGTGTGTGTGTATGTGTGTGTGTGTGTGTGTGTGTGTATCCCTGGTTCTTTACAGATATCATTATCGCTGGGTGTTGTTGTGTTGGTAGGTGCCATGGAGTCACTTTGGCCCATGAAACATTGCCCGGTCCTATGCCATCTTCATTATTGTTCCTGTGCCTGAACCTATTATAGCAGCCACTAAGCCGATCCATCTCACTGATGGACTCCTCTTTTTTGCTGCCCCTTCTCTTTACCAAGATGATGTCCTTCTCTGGGGACTGATGTCTCCGGACATGTCCAAAAAATGTCCAAATATGTCCCAAGCGATGAAGCCTTGCGATTCTTGCTTCTAAGGATCTTTCTGGCTATGCTTCTTCCATGACAGATTTTATGTTAAGAGAGTATTATAAATCAGTCCCCAGGGGCAGAAGGTGATTGATTCTATGTGTAGCGTCATTGATTATTAATTTAGCCAGTGGTGTAGAATTTAAGCATTATTGAGAGACAAAAAGGTATTGCCTGGCTTCAACTATACTTGAATAGACTAAACTGTGAAGTGTCTGGACCTTATTTACATAAGAAATAGGAGCTGGAGATAAGGCAAAGTTTTGAATAACACTCATTTACAAAAGCGAAACCATGCCTACCTGACAATGCATGTCATAAGAAAGTGAAGAGTGAATTAAAATACTAAATATATGGTGGTCCAGGGCTACTACTCAATGGGCACCTCAAAACAAGAGATCCAAAACAAAGTCCAATGAACACCAATTCCATACCACCGGCATAGTGGTCATCCACTTCTCTTACTAGGGCATTTCAGCTTTAAGTCCAAGGGAGCATGTCTGTTTCTTAAATCTGCTACAAGGGAAGTTAGGGAAAAGCCCTATTCTCTTAGTAGGGTACCCATATCAAATCCTTCTGATATGGTGTATAAAAGATATTGTGCAGCTCAAAAGGTCAGAATCTGAAGTTCCAGTCGTCTGTAGCATATGACCGGAGTCACCAGGAGCTGGGTAAAAATTAGTCAAAAGTGTCCAAGTGAAAACATAGTACCTGCTGTGTTCTCCCCTTGAATTCTGTATAAATATGGTTTTTCAATCTGGAGGAGAAAACAATGGGACTCATGGCTCAGGGGGGACATGGGAGAGAGGGCAGTGGGGGAAAGGACGTAGGTATTATCAAACCCAGGAACAAGGGAACAGCAAGTGATCTAAAATCAATGTGCAGGACCCAGGGGGTGGGGGTGGGTAGGAGGCCTGGTAGGGCTTGATCAAGGACAATGTAATCAAGAGGAATTATTGAAACCCAAATTAAGGCTGAGCAAAATAGTGGGATAAGAGGAAAGAGAAAGAAAATAGAGGAAAGCAGTAGGAGGCAAAGGGCAGTTATAGAGGTCTATAACATATTTACATATGTAAATATATTTATATAAGAAGATGGGGAAATAGATCTATGTACATATATACTCAAGCACTCTCTCAACACAAGAACACTATGCTCTATTAACCTGCATTCCATTATGCTTACCTTCCCAACATTATTGTTGAAGACAAAGCAGGTGCAGAAGCAAATGTGCTGAAGAAAGTTGATGGTGCCCAGATATAAAATGGTATAGTGTCTGGAGTCTTAAAGGCTTAAACATAAATAAGAAGCCATCTAGCTGAGAAACAACAAAGCCCACATGGAAGAAGCACATCAGTCTATGTGATCACGAGTTGTTGATAAGATCAGGCATCAAAGACCCAGAACAAAAAAATCATATCTTTGTAAATGAAGGGAAGTGTAAAGTGGAGACCCAAAACCCAGTGGTGAGCAATTGGACATCCCCTTGCAGAAGGGTCACGGGGAGGAGATGAGCCAGTCAGAGTGAAGTATAGCCTTGATGGAACATACAACTTTCCTCTAGTTCTTGAATGCTTCCTCCCACCCACTGTCATGACTCCAATTCTACCTTACCGATCTGGCTAGACCAGAGCATGTACATGGGTACTGATAAAAGGTGGAAACACAGGGAATCCAGGACAGATAAGCACCTCAGGACCAATACTGATAGTAGCCATACCAGGAGGATAAGGGAGAAATGGGGAGAGATAAGGGGAACAGATCACAATGATCTATCTGTAACTCCCTCCTAGGGGGGATGGATTACAGAAAAGTATGTGAAGGGAGGCATCAGTCAGTGTCAGACATGAAAAAAATAATTTATAAATTATCAAGGGCTCATGAGAGAGGGAGGGAGGGAGGAAGGGAGGGAGGGGGAAAATGAGGAGCTGATACCAAGGGCTCAAGTAGAAAGAAAATGTTTTGAAAATGATGATGGCAACACATATACAAATGTGCTTGACACACTGAATGATAGATGGAGTAGAATAAGAGTTGTATGAGCCCCCAATAAAATGATTTTTAAAAGTATTGTTTTTATTATTTTCTGGTGGGATGTTGTTCTACTGGGCTTACCTTCCAATATAAGTCTAATCGTGTTCTCCAAGATAATGCATGCTCCCACCTACCATTCACATTGAGTGTCTGTTGATTTCAGGTTGCCTTAGCACTATTTTGTATGGTAGGAACCAAATAGTCATCATCATCATCTCCTCCTCCTCTTCCTCCTTCTCCTTTTCTTCCTTCTCCCCCCCCCCCACTGAGGTAAAGTATTCTCTGTCTAAATTATTTTTAAGATATAAAGGAAGTGATACATGGTTTATGGCAGCTCTCTACCTCATTTGTGGAGACTCAATTAGAAGATTACATGACCTGAGAACAGAAGCCGCCTGTCTCTGTCTTGGTGTTATCCTTAAAGTAATGGACTCCTACAATATTTGTTCTTTTGTGATTGATTAACTTCACTCAGCATATTGGTTTCCAGCTCCATCCATACCATGAGGTGCTTCATGATTCCATCTCTTTGTTTGGGACACATACTATTCCATTGTATATATACCAGAGTTTCTTTATCCATTCTTCTACTACTGGGTATTAGGGTGTTTCCAGCTTCGTGCTACTGTAACCTGTGCTGCAATGATAATGGGAGGGCGTAATCTGTTTGTTTTCTGTCTTTTATTTCTTTGAAGTATATGCCCAGAAAAGGTATTGCTGAGTTGTATGATATTTCTATTCCCAGTTGTTTTAGGTAGTGCCATATCATTTTCTTTAAGGGTTGTACATGTTTAGAAGCCTACCAGCATATTATATGAGTCCTTATCTCTTCACACCCTCTCTAGCATTTGTTGTTCTCTGATTTTTGGAAGGAGGCTATATTATATGTAAAGTGATATTTCATCATTGTTTTGATTTGTACCTCTCTAATGGTTAGTGGTTATGATATTATTAGTGATATGTAAATATATTTACAAATTAAGTGCCTGTATTTAGACCTCTATAAATGTTCTTTGCCTCCTAGTTTTTCCCTCTATTTTCTTTTATTTTCCTCTTCTTCCACTCATGCTAAGCCTTGGTTTGGGTTTCAGTAACTCCATTTGGTTACATTGCCCTTGATCAAGCCCTCCCAAGCCTCCTACTCACTTCTCCACATTGATTTTGGATCACTTTTTGTTTCCTTGTCCCTGGGTTTGTTAACCCACTTCCTTTCTCCCGACCTCCCCTTCTCCCTTGTCCCCCTGGAACCGCTGTTTTCTCCTCCAGATTGTTTATCCTGCCTATCTTATCTAGATAGACATGAAGAGACACTAATATGTAAAAAAAAAAAAAAAGACAAGGCAAAACAAAGCAACAAAAGTAAACAATACAACAACAATAAAAACCAATGACAAGAAAAAAGAAAAGTCAAAAAAAGGAAAGAAATGAAATCAATGTCACTGAATTTTCCATGTAGGAATTGCCAAGCCGGAATTGTTTTGAAATTAATTAAGATGGATTGATGTGTAGATATAGTGTTGGGTAGGTGACTACATAGGTCTTCATGCAAGTGTAGCAAATGTTCGTGGTAGAGTTGAGATGTACAACTTTTCTGTACATCAGGAACTTTTCACAACAGAATATTTTCTAAGGTTAAAAAAAAAAAAGATGCCCCTTTCCCATTTAATGCTTTATTGTCCATTGTCAGAAATCAGTTGCCTATAGGGAGATGGCTTTATTTCGTTTACCACTTTATTTTTGTGCATTGCTGCCCTCTGGTGGTGAGAGTAGGAGGCCCAGTCTTTGCTCCTGTGGAGCCGCTGCTGGAATTGAACCTCCATCCCAGTGGGCCGCAGTCCTGCGCACAACCACTACGCCACTGGGCCTCAGCGCCATTTACCACTTTTAATGTAATTTTTTTCATCACACAGGTATGGAATGAACTGCCTTATTCAGTTTGAAGATTTTGCAAATATGAATGCATTTCGTCTCCTCAAGAAGTATCGAAACCAATATTGCACATTCAATGATGATATTCAAGGTAATACAATTTAGATCAAGAATAGTATGTTTCAAATTAGTTCATAGTTTTATGATTCAGATTAAATTGATATTTGCTAAGTATCTTTATATGCCCTGGTGGTGCTATGGGTTAGGCATCAAATCACTTCTAAGTCAATCATTTAAACCCACCAGTTACTCTTTGGGAGAAAGATGAGGCTAGACTGTCTGCTCCTATAAAGTCACTGTCCCCGAAGCCCTAGATGATGTCATTGTGACTCAGAAGCTACTCGAAGGCGATGCGCTTGGTTTGGTATTGTATGCCTGGAACTAATATTGATAATTTCACCCATTGATCTTTATTTAATTTCATTACATTTGAGAAAAGTATTACATGACTCTGGAATGTATCAAATTATATGTAGGGGGGAAATTTTTCTAAAATTCTGTTAAAATCCTTGTTTATTTAAAAAAATCATATTATTGGGAGCTCATACAGCTCATATCACAATCCATTCATCCATCCATTATGTGAAACACATTTGTACATTTGTTGCCATCATCATTTTCTTTCTACTTGAGCCCTGGTTATCAGCTTCTCATATTTTTGCCCTCCTTCCCCCACTCCTCCCCCATGAACCCTTGATAATTTTTAGATTATTGTTATTATTTATGTCTGTCACCCACTGATGTTTCTCTTTACCCACTTTTCTGTTGTCTATCCCTCTGGGAAGAGTGTATATGTTGATTATTGTGATCTGTTCCCCCTTTCTTTCCCTACCTTCCCCTTCCCCTTCTGGTATTGCTATTCTCATTATTGGTCTGCAGGGGTTTATCTGTTCTGGATTCGCTATTTTTCCAGCTCTTATTTGTACCTGGGTACATGCTCTGGTCTAGCAGGATTCGTAAGGTAGAATTGGGGTCATGATAGAGGAGGAGAGAAAACATTAAAGAACTAGAGGAAAAAGATGTATGTTTCATCAATGCTGTGCTGCACCCTGACTGACTCATCTCTTCCTTGTGACCCTTCTATAAGGGGATTGTCTACAGATGTCCAATTGTCTCCACTCCACTCCCCCTCATTCACAATGATACGATTTTTGTTCTGGGTCTTTGATGCCTGATACTTCTCCTATTGACACAACATGATCACACAGGCTAGTGTGCTTCTTTCATTTGAACTTTTTTGCTTCTCAGCTAGTTGGTCGCTAGTTTATCTTCACACCTGTAAGACCTCCATGCATAGCTGCATATTTTTATAATTATGGCCACAAATTTGATACTTTACCGATGTTGAGTACCAAAATTGCATTTTGTTGCCAGAAAAAACAATTATGTCACCATTATAGTCTTGCTATATAAATAATGTCTTTACACCCTTGGAGCAATTTTTTAGAAAGCTATTTGATTATAGAAAAGTGTAAAAAAGAAAAATGTATTTAAATTTCTCTAAAGTTAGTGATTTAAAATTATCTTTGCATTATATATACACTTGTATAAACTTTTATTTTAGACCTTAATGTACTCATATAAATCATTTTAACTGAAAAAAATTAAATAGAATACAAATTAAATATACAAATTAAATAGAATAAAGTAATTACTACTAATAGTGGACATTTATCTACATAATATGTAGGTTATCATAATTCCAAAAATTTAGAAAAAATAAAGTCTCAGTCACTGGTCTAGCAAAATCTTTTTTTTCTTTTAGCACAGTCTTCATATTTTAAAAATAGAAAAAGGACTTGACCATACATAATAATAAATGAAACTTTCAATGACAATCAAATACAAGGGATTCACATCATGTGACTACAGAAATTATCTAGGAGCAGAGAACTCTGTTCCCTTTCAAGAAACCATATGAAGACTCCTAGTTGAAATCTTAAAAATTGGTGCTTTTTCTGCCCAGCATAGTTTCTCTAGAGTGGCCATTTCATAACAATATTCCTAATATTGCATAAGAAATTTTGGCTCTATAAATAAAGTAGTTTGATTCAATACGTTTTTTGTTTAATGATGTAACTGCAACATGATCTTGTACTGAATGCTTTGATAACTGAAAGGGCAGAATCAGACACAGTAGAACACCGTTCACAAAAGAAGGAATGCCACTGGCCAATAGCCATGTTATTGTAAAACGCACTATTGCTAGGCATCGCCAAGCTGATTCAGACTCTCGAGGGCCACGTTGTGCAGAATAGAGCTGCTGCATACAGTGGTCAAGCCTGGGATGTTTCAGAAGCAGAGCTCCAATCCTGTGTGGGTTTGAGATATATAAAAACTTATATAACAGCCAAGGAGGAATCTATCTTTTATATTATTCTGGCCAAATTTTGATGAGAAATTTTATTATAATCCTGTTAATGATGGTTTATGAAAAAAAAGACTTTTCATTCACTAATGGTGGATTAGTATGACTTTAGAAGCGACAACATGTCCCCCCACCCCCGCCCCCAAAAGTAAAAAACATGCTAATCTTGAAACTCATAATTCTAATTTTTAGAAATATATTTAAAGAAATACATGTAGACTGAAAAATAGGTAGAAGAATATTGCAATGTTATCTTAAATCAGAAGCTGTGGTGGTCTTGTGCTTGATGTCAGTTTCATGATTGGAAGTCTGGGGGTGGAATCTCGCCTGTTAATCTGGACATAGCCATTGAGTAGCCAATGAGGCCTCTGGGTGGGCATGGCTTTCTCCTGAGACTTCTGGGGAATCTCACGATACTTCCTTTGTGGAGATGAGAGGCTATCTCCACAGTTGTTGGGAGTCAGTCTCTGAGATAATGAACTATAGACAAGACAAGATGGCAGCGTCCGATAAGCTGGAAGAGCTGAAGGAAAAGCCACATGGCCTTACCCTGATGGAACTAGACCTCTGAACCTGGAGAAGCCACATGAAAACCCCTGCCAGTGTGAGTTGTTTCTACCCCCACTGGATACTGTTGATGGACCCTGAACCCATCTGGCAACATGGATGTTGTTGATGACAAATGAGGAGCCATGGGGAGACCCCTGCCAGCGCTGGGATTGTGCACCCACTGACCTGTGACTTCATGAGTCGGAAGGAGACTTCATAAACTGGTATCAGGCATATGGGCTAATATCAGACTTATGACCTTGAACTGGACTGGGTTGGGATGCTTTCTCAATGTTCCATTTCTCTTGTATCTAAATCTTACCCTTATATCCATATGCATGTCTATGAATTTGTTTCTCTAGTCTACCCAGACTAACACAGAAGCCTTCTAAATATCTGAAAATATAAGTTTGGTTAAATAAATTGTCTTATATTTATACTGTAGAATATTATAACTTGATAGAAAATGTTTTAAGATACATTATTACTTTGATAAAGCTAGTCCTGAGAAATTTTGTCATAAAATCATATTAAATTAGTAGGTATAGAATGATAATATTTGGTAAATTAAAAATTTGGGGATGTGGAAAATCTGGAAGATGGTTGAGAATGATCCTTGAATAGTGGAATTCTAGAGAATTTCTTGGAAATATTTTGTTGCTATGGATTTTAGTTGTTTACTGCATTTGTCACAGTGGACACGTATGTGCAAATCAATTTTCATGCTTAAAAAAATCAGACAAGGCACACTTAGTTGTTGAGTCATAAGACATTATCTAAATATACTATTTCATTAGCAGAATTACTTAATGTCAAAAGTCTTTTACTTCATTAGTTTTCTATTCAAAGTGATATGTTAATAATGTGTATAGTAATCTGATGTTTGATTTTTCCTATAAATGGGATGCATTTTTCATTATGTCACCACTTTACTCGAGGGCACTTGTTTGACAAACTGTTTTGGATGACTAATTATGGCAGACAAGTTAAACCACCATCGAACTCGCTGTCATCAAGCCCATGCTGATTCACAGCTGCCCCGGGGGATCTCTGGGAACAAATAGATAGGGCAGTACAGTTTTTCTCACTCATTGCAAAAGGTGAGGGGCGCACCAGGTCAGGAGCCCTGGGGGTGCTGTCGGGTAAAAGCTGGATTGCTAATGTTGGAATCCGTGGTTCAAACACACCAACTACCTCATGGTTGGGAGATGAGGCTGTCTGTGCTTCCATAAGGAAGCCTTAAGGAAATATAGAGGCACTATGAAATGGCATCAACTCAGTGGCACTGCATTACTTATTTTCTCTATTGCCCCATGTTTCTGAAATATTGCTCTCTTGGTTTAACATTCAAAAATAATACTCCACATTACTTTATTTGATATGGTAGGCCCCATTCTTGCTTTATCATCCATTCTAGATCTTTTTTACTGAAATACAGGAAAATGTTTAGAATATTCCAGTATGTTAAAAATGGCTCATAACATGTTAACTGGGAAAAGCAAAAGAACTAATATTTAGGAATATTTTATCAAGTATTTTTATTGCAAAATGATTCTAATGAACTTTTTTTTTGGGGGGGGGGACATCACTGCTCTCTGGTGGTGGGAGTAGGAGGCCCAGCCCCACTGCTGGAATTAGACCTCCATCCCAGTGGGCCGCAGTCCCGCGCACAACCACTACGCCACCGGGGCTCAGCCCTCCAATGAACTTTTTCATGTATTACTTTGCTTGACTAATAATGAAGCCCTACCACTTGGGGGAAACTCACCAGTCTGAAGCTAGTTTCTTTTGTTCTATCTTAAATCTGTATTTATTGATTTTTATGCTTGAGCCTACAACCATGCTAATATTATTTATATTCTGAAAATAATGACCTTGCATTTATGCATAAGAGGCCACATCTGATCTCATCTGGATACATAAGCGATAAGGAGACTTCACCTCTTCCTGAGGCCTATTGCCACAAGGCAGAGAGGGTCAGGCATACCTCTACCCTCCTTCATTCTTTTTAAAATTTTTATTATTAATTGTGAGTTAATACATATGTGACATCATTTCATAATTCAATCACATCAAGCAGTATTACACAATTGCTACCCCAATGAGTGTCCAAACACTCCTTTTCTTCCTGGACTCCTTGACATTGTCTCTCTTTTACCCCCCCACCCCCCCCCACCACCTGATTCTACTTGTTGTCCCTATAGGTTCATCAGAAAAAGTTCATCACATCACGAAAGACAGAAAGGCATGCAACACAACTTCCCGAGGGTGAACCCTAATGACAACACCTCCATCATTCTTGACCCTATTCCAACACCAGCAGTTCTACTTCTCCGCAGAGTTCAGTATTCTGCTGCGAAGATCGCACAGAGCTCACAGACAATACTCACAATTAGGAAGGCTTATTAGGAAAGTTAACAGTTCACCACAAGTCAGGGTCATAAAACGGTAAGGATACAGTCTTTGGTCTGTAGCATTGCCTCTCCTTAGCCAGTAGCCAGGTCTTTTTCTGGTCTTCAGCCCCTCAGCCACAGCGGCCCTTGGCCTCTACCATTCTAGGATCAGAAGCCTGCCTGCTGATAGGCCGCACTTTGGCCTTGGCCTCAGTGGCTTTTATTACTTGAGGCAGAGATTTCAAATGTGTAGGATTCTAGGACCCAAGAGAGGAAACCAACTCCTGGGTATTTCATTGTGCTCAGGTACACAAACCAAGAGGCAAACGTTTGAGCAGAACAAGGGGATAAATACTACGTGGTTTGGAAGCCGTGTCATTAACAAGCTGTGCTATGTAGATGATAGAACCTTTCTCCAGACTGAAAGCCAGGAGGACTTGACCCATTTACTGATGCAGATCGAACACTGCATCCTGCAGACTGGAACACACTTCAACATGATAAAATTCTTCACAATTGGACCAATAAGCAACTTCATAATAAATGGAGAAAAAGTTGAGGCTGCCAAGGGTTTTCTTTCACTTGGATCAACACTCATGGAAGCAGCAATCAAGAAATCAAATAATGTATTCCATTTGACAAGCCGCTGCTCAAGACCTCTTCAAATGTTGAAAACAAAAAAACAAGGATGTCCTGGGGTTGAGCCCAGTGGCGTAAGTGGTTAAGTGTGGGACTGCGTGCGGCCCACGGGCTTGGCGGTTCAAATCCAGCGGCGGCTCTCAGGAGCAGCACTGGGTAGCACCCATGACCACCAGAGGCAGTGATGCCCACAAAAACAAACAAGCAAGGATGTCCCTTTGAGGGCTAAGGTGTCCCTGAGCCAAGCCATATTTTTAATTGCCTCATGTGCTTGCAAAAGTTGGACAATGAATAAGGAAAATTGAAGAATTGATGCATTTGAAATATGGTGTTGACAAAGAATATTGAAAAGGCACTATCCTGCCAGAAATGCACACCAGTCTGCCTTGGAGGAAGTACAGCCAGAATGCTCCTTAGAAACAAGGATGGTGAGACTTAATCTCATGTATATTTTGAAGGTGTTATTAGGAGAAATCAGTCCCTGGAAGTCACCATGCTTGGTGGAGCAGAGGGTTGGTGAGAAAGAAGAACTTCATCCAGGTGGGCTGACACAGCGGCTTCAGCAGTGGGCTCCAGCGCCGCCACAGTTAAGAGAAAGAGGCAGGACTGTGCAGTGCTTCATCCTACTGCCCAGAGGGTTGCTGGGAGTTGGGGCATACTGGATAACAACTGGCAACAAGATGAGTCAGCCACCACTGAGTGGCACCTACAGAACAACAATACTGACCTGACCTTTGTGAAATAACAGAAAAGTCAATTCCACTCAGGAATTACATCTCTCGTATAAAGGTGAGACTCTGCAGCATATAATTTGGGGAGAACATAATTCATTCCATAGTACTGATAATGCTTTCTTTTCAACACTTGAGCTGAGTGCTTGTGATTTTGATAGTATCTAAAATTGATCTTAAATCATAGACTGAGAGTTTAATACGAACTTTATTGTTAAGTGTTGTGAGTACTGACTCATTCTGAAACTGTGTGGAACAATAGAACTGCCGGATTATATTTCCTTATGAGATCAGCCGCATTTCAGGGTGGAATGGCCATAGACCCGATTAGATTTCCTCAGGAATAATCTCTCCAGGAACAGACCCCCAGGTCTCTTCTCCCAGAGAACAGCTGGTGGGTTCCAGCTATTCACCTTTGGATGGTAAGCAGTTGAGGCCTGAGCCATTGCCCTGAAACTTACAAGTTCCTCAATTCCAGCCTTCTAGTCAGTTTACTTCAAAATAACTGGAGATATCTTGATATACATTTTGTGAACCACTAATTTATACTTCTTTTTAAATCTAATTTAGATGTTCAACTCTGGTAAATTTCTTTTGATTTGCCAGACAGCTATTCTAACCCTCATAATATTTTCCTTACATAGATCAACCATGTTTTTGGCATAGCTTTTAATTTAACTAAGTTATAGAAGAGTTGCATTTGTATTACTATAACTTAAAGTAGTACATAATTTATTATATTGGTGCTTCTCAAAATTGTAAACTTTGCATTCTTGTAATCCACATATGCCCCTGATGCGAAAAAATGAAAGACACACAGATCTTTGACAATTATATTTTTGTGACCTTATTTATGACAACCACATCTTACATTAAAAAAGAAACACGAAAGATCCAGAAGAACAAATACACTGGTGATGAAATGTTAAATGTTGTTGGCGCTTGGCATCTGAAACAGTTCATCATGATGTCACTCACCAAACCTATTCTGTTTTCTTTTCCATTCTAGATCAGGCAAGAGTGTTTAATGTTGGCTAGCTTGCTCCCCAGCTGACTGATCTAGGAAACATTATAGGTAGAATGTTACATTAGAGGAGTAATCAACTTAACCAACTGTAGATACAGCTGGACAGCCTTGCTAGCAGCTACAAGGTTCTATTTCAGGCATGAGCCATAAGGAGTTGAGCTATGTAATTATGCTCAAAGCAACAGAACTGCTCTGTGATCATGAATACTTATATAACGCATAATTCAGTTAGACTAGTCACATTCCTCTGTCTGTGAGGCATGGTGAAAAAAATAGTTTTCCTCCTAGATAAAATTTACATTAAATGTTCGGTACTTTGGGGATGTACTAAAGATGAATATTCAGATATAGTCAATTACAAAATTTATAATATCTGGTTCTCATTGCTATTAACTATCATATCTTTCTAATTAAAACATTAGATTTAACATATATTATTAAAAATGCCATTACCGGGCTGAGCCCCAGTGGTGTAAGTGGTTGAGTGCGGGACTGTGGCCCGCGGGCTTGGCAGTTCAAATCTAGCGGCGGCTCCCAGGAGCGGCACTGGGTAGCGCCCACGACCACCAGAGGCAGTGATGCAAAAAAAAAAAAAATGTCATTACCACCAATACCATCACTGCCTCTGGTGGTCGTGGGAGCCACCCAGCACTGCTCCTGAGAGCCGCCACTGGATTTGAACCGCCAAGCCCACTGTGGGCCGCAGTCCCACACTCAACCACTTACGCCGCTGGGGCCCAGCCCTGATGCCCTTCTTTTTCGCTGTGCCTCCACTTTACCAAACGTGATGCCCTTCTCCGGGGACTGGTCTCTCCTGACAATATGTTCTAAGGATGCAAGATGAAGTCCTAACATGCTTGTCTTTTAGCCGGGGGGAAAGTAAAGAAAAGGAAGTGAAGGGAATGTGTGGTAGCACAGGGGGGAGATCGCAGTGCAACAATTCTTTGAGTGCTACATTGTATAAAGGACAAAGGGGCCCATGGTGGACCTAAAATGAATTCCGTTTCTAAAGAACTGTGCCCTGTGAGAGTCGCGTGAAGCAAGACATCAGGCAAGTCAAGTTTAAATATGTGCCTACTTTTTTGTCTTTTCTTTGAAGGGATTAGAGGATCGTTTTCAGGAGCTTTAAGGATCAAAGTCAGATTCACAATCTTAGAAGAGTGTTTACATGTCAAATCCTGTTACAGGTTTAAACGCCACCCTTATCCAAAAGTAGCCAGTAGAGTAAAACAGACATTTTATAATGTTGCTTTCCCACCAAGAAAACTATGTTCTGATAACGATTTCCTGTTTCTGCTAGCTCTTGTATTCTTTGGGGATTTTTCCCTAACAAACTTTCATGAAATCAAAGGTTTGAACTGCTTGGTTTACTACCAGTTTGACTTCACTTTGAATGGTGTGTGTAATACTTGCTTGAAAGAGTTTTAGTCCACAATTTTTACCCCAGAGATAGAAAACTTATTATTCCTAATAGTCAATTTCAAACTTTGAGGAATATATATCAATGAGAAAAAAAATCTGTGAATTTATTCAGGTAGGAAACAAGTTGAACTGAAATTTGTATAAGAATCTAAACCCCGGCTGAGCCCCGGTGGCGTAGTGGTTATGCGCGGGACTGCGGCCCACTGGGACGGAGGTTCAATTCCAGCAGTGGGGCTGGGCCTCCTACTCCCACCACCGGAGAGCAGTTATTGCCCCCCCCCCCAAAAAAAAAAAAAAAGAATCTAAACCCCAAGTTCTTTATTGCTTCTCCAAAAATAAGCCACAAAATTTTATTGATTGAAAACTTTAAAAAATAAGGATTAAAGGACTAGCATTTATGGGTTGTGATGAGTTTTCTGAGCCACCAATAAAATGATTTTTTAAAAGTAAAGTACTATCATAAAATATTGATGAGAATTTCACTTCATATGAAAACGTAACTGCAAGTTCTCTTTCTATCCCAGTTACCCGCTTGCTTCATTGTTTCAAGATGTGAATAAATGATTGAGGTTCGAACTTTGGCAGGGATTCTTTGCAGATCCCTGACAGGTATTTATTACTTGTTGCAGGAACAGCGTCAGTTGCAGTTGCAGGGCTCCTTGCAGCTCTTCGAATAACCAAGAACAAATTGTCTGATCAAACAATACTGTTCCAAGGAGCAGGAGAGGTAACTAGCTTATGTCATACTTATTATGCTTTTCCAAACTAACAAGTATATAATTAATTTCATTTACTTATTAATCTGAAGTCTAAGATATTCTTTCAGGTTTCAGGTTTTTGCAGATATCAGGATTATTGGCTGTTTTAAAATATTCTTAAATCAGGTATTGAGACATGTTCATTTTTTTGGTTATAGACAGTAGAGAAAAATATTTTGCAAGTTTTTAATTTTTAGCTTTTTTATGTGTTGCCATAGGTCTTCATTACTCATATTTAAAGTACTTACATACAGCAAGAATAAATGTCCAGTATAGAATTACCTGAGGACTATAGGTATTTAAACTATTATATCTGATGCTGAGTTTTAGTATTCTTCAGTTTTTCATGCAAAAGCTTCTTATTTAACTTATAATTCAATGTGACATGTACAAATATTAAAGAAGAAATACATAATTCATTATAACTATTTACATGCAAAAGAACCAAGATATCTTAAGTTACTGGAAGAATACAATAGCAAAATTCAGTTATACAATGTTGTGTTATAATTCTCATATTAAAATAAAGCAACTGTAATAATCTCACCCCACATAGAACTTAGAATATCAACTGGATTTGTTTGAGCTTCTTCTGGAAGACCTTCCAAAATCTGCTTAGAATATAGAAAACAGAGTAAATGGAAAAGTAGTCTGGCTATGTACAGTTTAAGGAAGTTTAAAAATTTCAGACTTTATATCATTTTGTATAAAACAATGTTTTACATTGGTATGAATTTATGTGTACTATATGGCTTTTATTTTGCATGTTCTTAACTGAAAAAATACACAAAATTAGAACTTAAGTGCTAAGGTGTAAAAATGTGAATCACAAATACATTGTATGTTCATGTTGAAATATAGAAAGAATCAAGGATAAATACCAACTTCTTAAAATTTGAATTTTATTATTTTTAATTTTTGCAAGTTATTACATTGCCACATCTAATTTTGATAAGCTTCTTTTATTTTCTAATGATCTATTGCTTTGGAATCATCAAGGCAAAGCTTTCATGACTGGAAGGTTAAAAATTGACAGATGTTTATCCCTGAAAAGAGTTTCAGGAAATTTGCAGATTATCATAAGATTGATTAAAGACAAAAGAAGTCGATTCCTTTCATGTTGCAAGAATTTTTACAGTATTTTCTTTGCTAAAGGGAAGAAAGAGAATAATTGCTTAGAAAGCAGGTCTTATGTCACTTCTAGTTTATTGTCTAATAGGCCAATTTCCCACCCAAATGATCAGACTTCATTCTTCAAATCAATTAGAGGAACTTTAAATGAACAGCAATAAACACAAAAATTCCATGTGCAAGGTTGAACATCTCATTATTTTAGTTTCAGTATTTTCTTTTTTCAACAAATATTTATTGTATTATCAGAATTAAATATACTGCCATTGAGGGATTTATCTGTGGATAAATAGCAAATCACATGGAAATGTTCCTCTAAAAATAAGGAGCATAAATAATTTGCAATTGATTTAACCTAAATATGAAACAATAGCAAAAACTTTCCTTCTAGAATGCATGAACAAGCCTTGCTCTTTTGAGCTCAAAGAAGAGTCATTTGTATCCTTACTAAAAGAGACAAATGGGAATGACACGTCATTCTTGTGCAGCAACTTTTAATATTTTTGTCTTCATAACCTCTCTTTAGGCCGCCTTGGGAATTGCAAACCTGATTGTTATGGCCATGGAAAAAGAAGGTTTACCAAAAGAGAAAGCCATCAAAAAGATATGGTTGGTTGACTCAAAAGGATTAATAGTTAAGGTAGGAATATGTCCATTCTTAACCAAAATAGGCGTACTATCCTGCCTATGTTAGGCGACCTGCCATCTCAAAGACTTCTTGTAGGTTCATTCACCCTCTTTTTAAGATGAATGATTGTACCAGATCATATCGTGGATATTCTCTGGGTAAAAAGAAAACCCAGTGGCTCAGGCATAGAATTCTCTGGGTTGTCAGTTGGCTTGAACCAGTTTAGTTTTGTGCTGAGGAAGTTAGATACTGACACAGATCAAATGCCTGAATCTGTTACTGCACACTAGCTAGAAAGAACATGAGTGAAAATACCAGAGCTATTCATTTACCAGTTACTAATCCACTTTCTCTCACACATTTTAAAGAATTTTAAATAGAAATTCAGAAAGCTCTTTGATAAATCGACTGTTAAATATTAACTTCTTTGAACTTCAATCTCCCTAGCTTTATTAGAGATAACAGTACCTACGTTCATGGGAAAGTTGAGAACTAAAAATAAAAGGGGCGGGGGGGATGTAACCATGTTGCTGTGTCATTAAACATCATTACTTTAACTTGTTACCTCTGTACACAGTAACTCTTTCTTAAACTGATAGGAAAAATGCACTTAAATCTTTATCCTATGTGAAGATGACTTTTAAGGAATAAGCAATGTTAAGCAATGTCTTCTGAAATCAAAATTGCTACAGAAACAAATGTGCTTATGTACACATTTTCTGAAAAGCTATGTCATTTGTTTCTAGAGCCTTTGAAAGTTTATGCTGCTGACCCAGTATTTTCCATTCTAAGGGTCTATCTTATAGAAATAAAACTTAATAGCACACAACAAAAATTAATAGCAATATACAATATATCATTCTTATAAATAATGTCTGGAAATATTTAATATATAGCTAAGCATTGAGCTGTTGTTCCACTTGCCTAAACAGAGGACAAGTGTGAAATAAATGGTGATATAGCTACATGAGGATAAAACACAGGGTTAAACACTGTAAATGATAAATGATATGCTAACAGATTCAGAGTATGTTACTTGCGAAAAACAAAAATATATATATTATAAATAACTATTTTGTTTTAAGAAAGCAGTTGTATATTTAAAAAATCACAACATCAAATTTCTAGCACTAGTCATCTTTAAATGATTATTTTATAATTTATTTTATATTACTTATACATTTCTGTATATTCTACATTCTTCTTAATTATTGCTCATTGCTTTAATATTAGAAAAATACAAATTTATCTTACAAGAATTATAAAAATTGTGTAGACAATTTCACTTTAAATAAAGAAACTACACACAGAACTTTCTATAACAAATATTACAAAGTAATGAAACAAAGCAGATTTTTAGTATAGATATTTTTGCTTAAGAAATATTAGTTAATGGGTTGAAGAATGAGCCTTGGTGGCTTAGTGGTTGTGTGCGGGACTGTGGCCCACAGGGTTGGCAGTTCAAATCCAGCAGCAGCTCTCTAGGAGCAAAGCTGGGCCTCCTACTTCCACCAGGGCAGTGATGCCCCTACCAAGAAAAAAATTTTGTAATTAAAAAAATGTATACTTGATATTATACTGTCCACTGTAATCATGTGACATGCACTATAGGCAAAGTTTATGGATGATATATGGCAAGAGGCATCAACTCTGGGGGCATAATAAAGTGCTTGGTCTCCAGAAGCTTTCCATCTAGCTGGAAAAGCTCAGAGATGCCAAGAGCTACAGTATTATAAGAGAACGCAGCCACAGAAGTATGCTCACGGAAGCCAGTATGTGCAGGAGAGAAGGCGAATGCTAAGAAACATTCCAAAACAAGGAAGACTTAGAAGTTTATCCAGAATCACCGTCAGTAATCTTAGACTTGCTACATTGAAAATCGAAACAAGGGAAATATACTGGCAAGTTCACAGTGAGATCTTTTTTAAAGCTAAAAAAGATCATGACTTTTTATCATATTACATCTTTAAAAGTGTACATGGTGTGCTCGCTTCAGCAGCACACATAATAAAAAAATGTATATTGTCTCTAGTATATACCAGGCAATAAGCCATTTCTTAAATAACAGAATTAGTGGATTATCTTTCAAGGAAAAAGAAGAACCAGCATGTGCAAAAGACAGTGTTTTTGTACGAGAGCATGTAGGGGTTAGGTATAAAAGGAAACAAATGATACATGATAAAGGACTTCTAAATGCGGGAAATGAGAGTTAAACAATGCAGGGGGATTTGCTTTTTCTGCTGCTTTAATGGATTTACAATGGTGGTGAGGGAAGCTAGAAGCTAGTTGTAAAACCATTGCAAGAACCTAGAAATAATAATATCCTGAATTAAAGCACTGAGCATGGAGTGAGAGAAAGAAGTTTGATTCAGTATATAGGTTGGATATAGAATTGTCATATTTAAACTTAGAAACTGATTAAATATGGAGGGTGGGAGGAGGATAGAGTAGAATTTAGCTGATTTCTTTGGATGACTTAAATCCGCTTTGGACATAGAAAGTTTCAAGACACTCTAGACATTATAGATGGAGATGTTCCCTGGGCAGTTGGACATTAGCATAAGACTCTGAGCTGGAGATTAGAATTGGGAAATCATCAGCCTCTCAGTACTAAGAGGGAAACTATATACATTGTGCTGTAGTTAGAAATGTAAAACATTTAAGAATCTGAAATATGATGTGGTTACTAAACCAAGTACTCGGGAGAGAGGGGTATAGAAGATCAAACACATAAAACTGACCTGAACAATTAAAACTCAGTAGATCCCCCTAACAGTGGTTTTCCTAATGCAGTTCCCTTTAATACAGTTGTGGCCCTATAAAATAGTACTTTGAGCTGAGCCCCGGTGGGGAGGCATAGTGGTTGAGAGCGGAACTGCAGCTCACTGACTTGGCAGTTCAAATCCAGCAGCTGCTCTCCAGGAGCAAGGCTGGGCCTCCCACTCCCATCAGAGGGCAGTGATGCCCGCCCCCCCCCCCAAAATAAACAATTCCTCATGTTATGGTAACACATCCCCACCATAAAATTATTTTCATTGCTACTTCATAATTGAAGTTTTGCTACTGTTATGAATTGGGCGACCTTCCAACCCCCAATGGGGTCGCGACACACAGGTTGAGAACCACAGCCCTGTGATGTGGGCTGGTCTTGATCTGGCTTCCATATTTTTCTGTATTTTTTATTTGTATTGATTTCTTCAGTTTTTGTTTGTTCATATTGGAGTGTATCTCAGAGGACCACCATGTCAATGGAAGTCCCCCTTTTGGAGCTGAGGTATATGCTTTCTTGTTTTTCAGTACATGAAACCTAGATTCTATGAACCTATAGGGACACTAGATAGAATAAGGGGATCAGGAGGTGGGGTAAAAGGGAGACAAAGTCACACAGTACATGTAGAAAAAAAAAGTTTGGAAACTGATTGTGGTAGCAATTGTACATTCTACTTAACATGATTCAAATTTGGGATGATATTTTTCATGTATTAAACCCAAACTAAGATTGTGACTTCTAATAAATCTTTATAGCATATCTATATAAATTATAGATTTTAGTATCTTAAATCATTTCAGACTTACTGAGCTGAGACTCTAGATTTCATAGACTAAAATATTTCAAATAACTCTCAAGTTGCTGGCTAGAACTAATCACTCTTACTTCATGTCTTTTACTTGCCAAAATTAAGAAATACATATATTCTACTTGCCAAGATAAAGAAACCTACATTTTAAAGTGACTATTATATATTCAAGGGCTTGTTTAACATTTATTTTAAAAGAAACATATAAAGTTTTAATTAGCCACTTTTCTTTCATGTTATTAAAGCACTCAAGATTCTTATATTGGTTTTCATTGTGGAAGTCATAAATTCAGAATAAATAGTAACAGTATAATCTTGACAGAGCCCTGGTGGCACAGTAGTTAAGCACTTGGCTCACAACCAAATGGTGGTGGTTCTAGTAGTTTTATAGGATCTTAGGATTTTTTGTTTTAGTATATATAATCTTGTTTTCAAATTTACATTATTTAATTTTTGTTTGTTTTTCTTTACTTTTTAATATTTTCACAATATTTCCTTAAGACCAATAGTGATTATTTCATTTGATGAATTTATAATATTAATGTTTATAATAAATTTTAAAAGCATAAGCATTTTAAATAAAAATGTTATTAGTCAAACTATGTCACATTTTAAAGTTAGTAAAACTAAAAAATGAACTGTTAGCTCACTTTATCAATGCCATTTTCCTCACCAGAGCAGAAACATTTTTTCTAAGATGTTTTCTTTTTCACATTTTCAACACCATAGCTATAGTATTTTCTGTCATTTACTTTGCATCTCTATATATTATATTTAGTTATAGAATATCAATATTTTTAATAATTCATCAATAATGTCACTAAGGTTGATTGAAATATGCCACCTGGTCATAATACTTACTTCAGAATTTTATATCAGGAAAGAACTACTACATTAGGCAGTTCCTGGATTATGAACAAGTTGCTGTATTTGTCTTTAAGACAGATTTGTTCATCAGAATAGTTAATTATGGCTTGTATTTAAGACAACTTAGTAAAATGTTGGTCATAGTATATATATAGTGTACTTTCTATGCATAAAAATTAGAGAAACACCTCCAGAAACACTAAAATATCTTCAACATAATAATAGTTATATTAATGGTAATGCCTTAATGCATTTCATTCTCTGTTTTCCTTCTGTTGCTCTCTTTTCCTTTCACTTAATTTTTCTTTATTAGTCTAATTTCTCCTTGTCTTTGTTTCCACCTCCCTATTTTTGTATATTTTTATTCTCTTTCTATTTCCTTGCTTTTGTTTTCCTTGAGCTTTTATGGTTAGTAAACTTGTTTTTCTTGCTGTTGTTTGCTTGCTTTCCCATGTGTGTTTTTTCCCGTAATTTTCTTTTTCACCATTGCTTGCTTTTGTTTTTCTCTATTTTCTTATCCTTTTGGGTGGGAGACAATGACCTGGCGATGGGGTCCATTCCTGTTCTTACGCCACCTGACCCTTGATTGAGAGACAGTGGCCAATCAAATCCAACCACAAATCCAACACCTCCACAACTTCTCAAAGACAATAGATAATGTCCATTCACATGATAAAACAAGACAAGAGTTCGTGCAACAAGTGATCAAGACACAGGGCCTCAGAACGCACAGTAATGAAAGAAACACAGCTTATTGGTCAAGTAGAGATGACTAGAACCACTGAGACCAGGGTCCACTTAACTCTTTGGATCTGGAAATCGACTCTCCCCTGTGACTCAGTTGTCAACCAACAGCAGGCAGATCTCTACGGAGAATAATAATTATAAACGGAGAATAATAATTATATGAATGTGTACATATTTTAGAATAATATGCTATTGGAGGAGCATTACTTCAAGAGGAAGTTTGGAGGAGTTGGAAAAGAGGGTGGAATAAAGAAATAACCTTGGGGAGGAGGTAGGGCAATTGACTGAGGAGATTGCAATGAAGGAGATGAAACAACGTATATGATCATTGTGTGTAAAACAGATGACCTGAACTTTAAAACTTTACCCAATTTAGAATAAAAATTAAAGGAAGGGCAAAAGAAAACAAATAGACAACCAATAGAGAAAAGACCAAAATAAATGCCAGAAGAGACACGAGCTTTTGAAAGTAGAGTAGTTAAAACATTGGAAAGAAATGATGACATAAAAATGCGGAGCAGAAGACATCAAAAGACACCTTGGAGAAAACAAAGTAAAGATGCGGAAATGTACAAACACCAGGAGTTTGAAAACCAAAAAGGAAGAAGATGCTTGGCATTCTCAAAATTAAAGAATTAAAGAATTAAAGAAAAAAATTAAGCTCCCATTGATGTATGTGAAATGTTATGAAGACTGTAGGAGACCCCAAGAACGTGATTTAAAAACAATTAAGCTTCAAGTTTCAATATTTGCATTATTATTATTTAATGTGCCTCTTCTCTAGTTGCTGTAACTCCCACCAAACGACTTTCATTTTACCAGTGGGTCCGGGTAAGATGGTGGAAGGAAACAGTGATCAGATTATGATTCAGTTGCGAGTGGCTATTAACCCTGTTGATTGTGGTTGCTGGGTCCAAGCCGAGCTGTCTTAGAAACCAGAAGGGGGATCTCACTGCCACCAAAAGGTCAGTGGTAGAGCCTGTCTTTTGCATGCAGAGATCATTATATGTTAAACTTCTTGGATCCAGGACAGAGCTCTCACATCCACGGAGTTGTAGAGGAGCAGCAGAGCAGAATTGGAGTCAGAGCATGAGGCAGTGAGGTAGACCCTGCAGCCAGCCACAGAGCGAAATAAAGCCGAGAGTTTAGGAGCAGAAGATGGGTTTGTGGAGGGCAGTGCCTCTATGCACGTAACCGAGGGTGCTTTCAGACTGAGGTTTATAACATGGTAGCATTCCAGCCTTGTCACATTGCCTGAGGAGGGCAAGGGCCAGGTTAGCAACAGACGAGGGCCATAGAGAGATCTGCATACAGGCGTGACAGAAGATACTGCCCTAACTGTCTCCTGAAGTGAGACAGATGGTTGGCCATCAGAATAGAGTGAAAGGGTATTGAGGTATGTCTACTTTGTAACAATAAGTCTTGGGAGCTGGCGGGAGTCAGATGTGACCCTCACACAATTAAATCAATTTTGAGGAATTCTATGAGAAAATCACTTAAGACTAGGAAGCAAAAAGGAAAGAGAAAGAATACACAGTCACTGAACCAAAAGACTTAGTGACCATTTAATCATTTCAAGAGGTAGCATGCAAACAAGATCAATGGTGCTGGAGGGAGGAAACACAAGCCACACTGAAGGCTCTAGACAAAAGCAAGACCTTAAGTATTGGTGGTCACAAACTGAAATGTTTCAACAGCAGGTGCGGCACTGGACACACTCACTAATCTGTGCCAAGAAATGTGGAAGACAGCTACTTGGCTACTTGACTAGAAGAGCTCCCTATTTGTGCCCATTGCAAAGAAAGGTGACCTAATAGCATGCAGAGATTACCAAACCATACCATAGCCAAGTAGAACCTTGCTGGAGATTATTTTTTAAACAGCTGCAGCATATGTCAACAGGGAGTTTTCTGATATTCAAGCTGGATTCAGAATAGATGTGAAATGAGGGATATCACTGCAGACATGGGATGGCTCTTGGGTGAAAGCAAAAAAGACCAGAAGGATGTTTACTTACGTTCTGTTGACGATGCAGTTGCATTAAGCTGCTTCTATCATTACAACTCTGGATAGCATTGAGAAGAATTGGAATACCAGAACATTTCCTTGTGCTCATTGGAACTTGTACATAGATCAAGAGGGAAGAAAATCAGGAAAAATGTGTGTCAGGATTGTATCCTTTCACCATACTTAATCAACTTGAATGCTGAGCATATAATCTCAGACACTGGACTACATGAAGAAGACCTCAGCAGCAAGGTTGGAGGAAAGTCATGATATGCAGATGACACCCCTTTGATTGCTGAAAGTGAAGCGGAGTTGAAACACTTGCTGTTCAAAATCAAAGACTGCAGCCTTCAGTATGAATTTCAACTCAATGTGAAGAAAACAAAAATCTTCACAACTGGACCAATAAGCCATGCCATAATAGGCAAAGAAAATATTAAGTTGTGGATGCATTTTCCTTGGATCCATAGTCAACATTCACAGAAGCAGCAGGCAAGAAATCAAACACATAGTACATGGGGCAAATCTGTGTCCTAGACCTCTTTAAAATGTCACTTGAGGGCTAACATGTACGCTGAATCATGAATGTAATGAATAAGGAAGGCCTCAGAAGAATTAATGGATTTGAATTATGGTGCTGGCGAAGAACATTAAAAATAGAATGAACTGCCCAGAAGAACAAAGTCTGGCTTGTAAGAAGTACAGCCAGAATATTTCTAAGAAGAAAGGGTGATGAGATTTCATGTTACATACTTTGGACATGCTTTCAGGAGATGCTAGGCCAGGGAAAGGCCATCATCATAGTAAAGTAGAAGGCCAGCAGAGGGAGGACAAACTTTAAGGAGCTGGATCAATACAGTGGCTACAACTGTGGGCTCAAACATAACCAAAGTGAGTATTATGTGGGCCTGGGTAGTGTTTTATTGTCTGCACGGGAACTATCAGTTGAAATGGACTTACGAACACCTAACAAGACCAACAAGTCCTAGGTCAAAGAATGCTAATTCTTTATTTTATCATCTTTTTTCCTATTCTTTCCCACTTCACCCTCAGTCAATCCCAAACATGAAATCTAGTCCAGACATGTCTGCTTTTAATATGAAAAAGAGAAGTGGAAAATGAAAGAAACGATGACTTTGTAAAGAAATCCCTACATACTTATGTTTTTAATCTTTCATGGTCTAATTAGAAGGTTTTATTTAAAAAAAAAAAAACAACAACCCTGAATGCAGGATTTTTGTTTGTTTGTTTGTTTGTTTTTTGACTTTTTTTTGGGGGGGGGGCAATCACTCCTCTCTGGGGGTCGTGGGAGCTACCCAGCCTTTCTGCTACTGGATTTGAACCGCCAAGCCAGTGGGCCACAGTCCCACACTCAACTGCTATGCCACCGGGGCTCAGCCAAATGCGGGATTTTGAGGTCAAGTGTTATCCAGCCACTCACTCTCTGCTAAAGGAAGGCAAAAAGTATTTTAGCAACGGACTCTGAAAAGGAGGAAGGAAGGTAAGATAGACTTTGTGGTTGCTGTTGATAGGTGGCATCCAGTTGGTTACAGCCCATAGGGACCTCCTTTATGCACAACAGAATGAACCATTGCCAGTCCTGCACCATCCCCACAATAGTCCCCATGCTTGAGCCTCTTGTTAAAGCCATACTGCCATTCTTTCCCATAAAGGGCCTTCCTCTCCTTTGCTGCCCCTCTATTTTATCAAACACAATGTCCTCCTCCAGGGACTAGTCTCTTGACAACATGTCCAATATTATAAGATGAAGTCACACCCTCCTGGCCTCTAAAGAGCACTCTGACTTCCCGAGAGCTTTCTTCCAAGACAAATTCACATGTCCCTTTAGAACTCCAGGATACTTTCAGTAGTCTTTGCCAGCACCACAATTCAAGTGTTTCAACTCTTTGATCTTCTTTGTTCAACATCCAACTTTGTCACGTGTATAATACAATTGTAAATGACCTGACTTGGATCAGGTACTCTTCAGTCCTCCAAGTCACATCATTGCTGGAAACGATGTCACTGCTATTTCAAATGGCAGCAAGGTCACCCAAAGTGAACAAGTTTCAACAGAGCTTCCAGACTAAGAAAAGACAATGAAGAAGGACTTGGCTGCCCACTTTGGAAGGCATGATGAACGGAAGCAGAGCATTGTCAGATATAGGCCGAGGAGAGGCTCCTTGGGTCTGAGGGCATTTGAACTGTGTCTGAGGAAGAAGGAGGTGAGTTCTCAGAGTGGAATCAGCTGTGGTGGTGTGAGTTGGATAAAGTCTAGCAAGGGAGCTTTCGAGATTTTCATTTGCTGATGGGACACCTCTCAAGGTGGGGAGAGATAGCTACAAAAATCTACTGGTGATCAGAAATCGGAGTAAGATAAACCAACTACGCCCATATCCAATGCAAATGACTGGCATAAAGATTTCTAATTCAGTTTTGAAAAAAGGAGGAAAATGATGCATTCATCCAGAAAATAGAAGTCCACAAGTAAAAGTTTCCCTGAGGTCCCCACCACCAGATATTTAGAAAAAAGAGTGGAGGAACCACACTTTTTCTAATAATCATTAACAACCTAAACCAGATCATCAAATCAACTGTGAAAGGGGTGTTAAAAAATAATTGAGATATCTACTTTTTTTTTCTTTTGATTCTCCTGGTGTTGGCAAGGGGATCCCTTCAGTAATGCTAATATTACCATTTTGTGATTTCTGGCTTTCTTTAAGTGTTCTTTCAAATTTCAGAAATCATCACCAAGAATAAAGCCTTTGGGAATGAGGTTTAGATAATTTATACTCCTTACTAACTGGAATGCCTTCTTGCCAAATGTGTCAGTGACTAGGGACTGACTGTGGTTTGATACTATGATTTATAAAGTATAATATTTGTGATAAAAGAGTACACATTTTCCTTATCTGAAAAGTTTGCATGTCTTCTCTGTGGTTTGTTTCTCATTCCAGACAACTTAATAGAACTGAGTCCTTTATTAGTTTTAAGGCATTTCATATAGCCTTTAAAATACTTCTCTAGAGATCTAATAAATATTTTAGTACAGTAGCTTTAGAATTTAGAATACTTAGGATAGTCTTTAGAATAGACTTACTCACCAAGAGCTTTTTAAAAATGCACAGATTCCAGGGCAATAACCTGCAACTGAATAGAATGTCTCCAAGAAGGAGGCTCTCTGAGTATGTTTTCCTCAAATGATTTGGATTCTGAGCCTGCTTTGGAAACCAAAATATGGTTCTATTCATCAACTCTGCCGTTACCGTGAGTCCCAGCTAGTTTTTTGATGGAGAGACTGAGATCCATGTAAGGATCAAAGGATTTATCCAGTATCATGTAGTAAGTGAAAGAACCTCAACAAGAATTTAGCTTTTCTGAGACCTTGTATTTTGTCTGCAACATTTACAGATGATAGATCTTCTGGGACTCTTTGGGGAGCTTTTCTGTATATCAGTAAAAGTTTTCAGAAGCAGTACAAATTTATTTGCTGTTGGTTATAGAGTGCATTCTGCCAATTATTTATGCTGCTAGGCAAGAAAATGCGTCATAAACTATCATTACATTGACCACAGTCAGCTGTGGTAAGGGTAGCGTGAAATATATTTAAAATGTTTTAAAAATTGTTGATTTGGATAATCTGGGGCCTTGCACCAAGGAAAATATTTTTCACTCATTGCATGAAGCAAATGGAGATTATATTTTTCCCATATTCAGATGACCCACCATGTTGTAAGTTCAAGTTCACCGTGTATTTGTAGGTCCACATGCAGTAGACACAGACAGCCTTCTGAGTTGGCCACTGTAAAAACTTACCTCTCCGTCTGGTGGCTTGGAGTCCACCATGATCCTGTGGGGCTCCCAAGGAGGGTACTTGGGCAGCAGCCCACTGCTGCATCTTTCCCTCCCGCTTTTTTTTTTTTTTTTTTTTTTAGCAGCAGCCACATTTTAGCAACTTGATTTTGGTCCTATTGACTGCTAACATACTCATCTCTAAGACTTTTCTTAAATGGGAGCATACTTGTTAGCTTGGTGGTCTAGTGCAAATGGATAGAGTTTCATTTTTATGAAGATCACATGCAAATTTTATTTCAAACTATACAGCAGAGCTGGACGAGTTTTCATTGTCATGCTGTTTGTCAGCAGTCATGTGGTCTGGAGTTGGTTGTTTCCTCAGACTGGGAACCCTCTGCTGCTTTCAGCAAACTTTCATGGGGAGCCAGCTGCTCATTCCTCTGTTTACTTCATGCTGTGGGCCTGGGTGTTTTGCCATGGATTGTGTGGAATCTTATTATTTTACAAGCCCATGCATTTTAAAAAAACAAACAATTTGGAGGCATATTTTCCCTCTTCTATTTTTAGTATTTCCTATTTCTAGTCTTTCAACCATCCTGAAAGTCTTATAAATATTCCTTTTTTTTTTGCGTGATCATTACAGTGATTTATCTGCTTTTTATTTCACAGTAAACCACAAAGTGAAGACTAATTTTATATCATTGTTATTCAAGAAGCAAACATGATACTAAATTAACCAAACAGAGAAAGTGAGAAACAAAGTATAGAACTAGAAAGTGCAGTAATTCCTTGACCATGTTTCACCATTGGTTACTCGTTATGATGGAGTACAGTTTTCATCTGATGGACGTTTACAGGTCAATGAAAGCATCTTAGCATTCAGAGAAGAGTTACCTTCAAAAGAAGGTGATCCAGTGGAAAAGATTAAAATCTTGGGGATCCTTGTCTGGGGAAGGGGAAAATGTTTCAATATCTTCAAATATATAAAAAAGATTATTTTTAAATAGTGTTATAAAGTTTCACAGAAAGCACAGAAATTTATTTGGGACTTCAAAAAGAATCATTTAAATATAGAAAAATGATGAAGTTTATATTACTGGAAATCTTCAAAAATTGCATAGAACACTTTTGGTTTCAATAATTTAATCACTGGCCCTCCTGAAAAGGAGAGACTCAGTAAGACAATCTCTGATTGGAACTATATAGGTATCTAAAGTGAAGAGACTACCAGGTCAAACATGTACAATAGTTAGATTTTGGTTAAAATTATGTACAAGATTTCATAAAAACACAAATTCAAAAATACATCCTAGGAAAGCAACCTTTCACTCACAGTGCAATAGATAGGGCCAATACTGTGTTTAAAAGATGGTGGGATATAGAGATAAAACTACAGCCACCTCTTGTACAACTGGCTATTGTTATATTACCCACAGCCATAAATGTCAGTAACATACACAAGAATTATTTTTCACATATGATTTTGTTGGAGTGACAAGTACAGGTGAGTCACAAGTCCCTGCACCTGCTTGGAGCAGCAGGCTGGCTCCTTCATGCCCTTAGGAAACAGCAGCAAAGGAACTAGAGAGTCTGGGAAAACACCAGTGCCTCTTAGGGCACGAGCTTGGCACTAGGTTTGATGGTCAAAGTCAGCTACATGGACAAAGGTTGGAAAGTATGCTCATCTTTTTTTTTTTCTAGTTAGAAACATTTTGTTTAAGTGTGCCAAATATAAATCCCACACGTTCAGATAATGGGATTCAACAAAAATGTAATAATGTAATAATCCAGATCCATTTTGATTAGATGGTTCAAATACTATTTATTCAGTTATACTTCACAAGCATTACAAATCCCTTATAATAGTGTAAATAAAACAACTTCTCCCAAAAGGTGAACCTGAGAACTTGAGTCCCTTTTTTCAGGGATTGCACTTCTGCGCGGACTTCTTGATGGGAAACAACTTCTTTTTGGAGATGGTGATCTGGACTTTGATCGGCTGCTTCTTGGTCGTGAAAGAGACCGGGATCTGGATCGTGACCTTGACCGAGATCTCTATCCTGTTACAGAGCCAGATCTAGACCTTCTGCGTGAAACCAATCTTGATGTCCGCATAGGCACAGATCTAGATCGCTGAGGACGTCGGCACCTGCGTCCTCTGCTCCTGCTGCATGAGGGAGAATATCGCCTTTCCCTGGATCTCGAATATTCTCTAGACCTTGACCTGCTTCTCCTTCATCAGTTATAATGGTGGCAACCATAAGCCTAGTGTCCCTTTTCTGCACACTCATAACGTCAATCATTAGCATCACCGGGAAGGCAAGCAGGTAGCCTATCAAAGCGAGATTGGCGAGGCATGCCTGTTGACAGCTCCCCTCTCACTGGAGAACCACAGATTACCTTCCCATCCAGTCCTCGAACGGCATCTTCTGCATCTCTGGGATCTTCAGTTTCCACAAAGGCAAATCCTGGAGGGTTTCTTGCAATCCACCCTGTCCTTAAGGGACCATAATAGCTGAAAGCCCTTTCTAACTCTCCTTTGCCAGCACCAGTCCCTAAGTTACCAGCGTACGCCTTGGACGACTGGCTGGCGTGCTCGCTCTCAGCTCGCAGTGCCCAGGGCTTGGCGACCACCAGTTGACGCGCTGTCAGTCCTAGCGGCGCTACCTGTACTCGGCTGTTGTAGCAAGAACGGCAAAAGTACACCACAGACAACCAACACACAAAGGGATAAGGAACAATTGGAGTCGATGTTCAAATGACCACTTTCTCCCTGTCCATGTCACACAATTATCCAAGTATTTCTGGGAGTTATTTGGGATGACAAATACCCGTGTTTTCTCACTTGTTATTAAGATATTATCTTAGGATCTAGCCACTTTTTGCCTCTATGAGTATGCTAGAGCACTCCCTGTGGGTGAGATACGGAAATGAGAGAAATGACTCCAGCGTGAGAGGAGAAAGCGAAGGATGGGGGAATCAGCTAGCTATGTCTCTCCAGCTGTAGTGGGATTCTAAAGATTTCAGTGTTGTCCTAGTTTTTGTGGAATTTACAGCATTGTCGTAGTTTTTAAAAATATACTTTAAGTCTTTTTTAAGGGAGAATTTAAGAAGCTTATCTCAGAAAATAATAGCTATTTGAAGGTATATAGTTTTAACTTACCAAACCAGGCTAGGTTTATAGCAACTCATTGTTATTTGAAACTTATGACTCATCCTAAAAAGACTATGAAAGTAATTAGGTATTATTGAATCCTGGTGGAAATGGAAACAGAATTATCTGGGGTTTTTTTTCCCAATAATTTCTCTTGAATAAGCATGATAAATAAGGATATAAGAATACTCAAACTTTCCAGGTGAAGTTTGGTCTTGGTCATGTGCTGCTTGAAAGTGAAGTATTGCATGGATCTGAGGGTGTTTCCGAGCCCTGCTACACATGGATCCTGAAATTGTCCATCCTTCCAGGGTCATTGGTATGTGAGAAACAAATCCCGAATGGCCCCTTCTTCAGCAATAAGGATAAAAGACAAGAAATCACTAAATGGGCAGGGCACAAGTTGTGGCAACCACAGGAACCTAGATACCTGGGGATCCAGACCCCTGCACCCCCGTTCTGTCTTTCTTTGGTTGCACATGTTCCTCCACAGGGGCATTTGGCTGGGGTTGGGTCCCACCATGTACAGCTGTGACTCTTCAGATGCCGTTTTAACCTCCTGTGTATAGCCTGCCTTCTTCTCCAGATGATGTCTGTCTTTGTCTCTGAAGGGTTGATCAAGGTAACTGTTCTCCTTAAATTATATTTGAGGTAGGGTCTCTTGTACCCCCACCCCACCCCAAAGTACTCAGCCATTGAGAAACCAGGGGGGAGGTTCTTCAGCTAGGGAATGAAAAACGTGGTGTGCTAGTTTGTCTTCTCAGGCTTGGTTGCCCAAATTTGTAAAGTCAACTAATAAAGCCTCACTAACTAAAGCCTCAACTAATAAAGCTGCCATGAAAAAAGAGCACTCAAGTAATTGTTACTAAGGAATTGAAGTACTGTCTGCTAACGTGTATTTTACGCACTAAGCTTCAAGTTTGATTCTGAATGAATGTATTCAGATTCTTTTTCAGTGTTTTTTACGCACTAAGCTTCAAGTTTGATTCTGAATGAATGTATTCAGATTCTTTTTCAGTGTTTCTGATTAGTATATCGAAAAGGTGAAATGACCTTTTAGAACTCAGAAATAGGGCGGAGCCCCGGTGGAGTAGTGGTTGTGTGCGGGACTGCGGCCCCCACAGGGTTGGTGGTTCAAACCCAGCAGCAGCTCTCCAGAAGCAAGGCTGGGCCTCCTACTCCCACCAGAGGGCAGTGATGCCCCCCCCCCAAAAAAAAGAACTCAGAAATATATGACAAATGGCAAAGCTCCTTTTAGGAAGCCAGCCAGTGTAATGTCACGATCAAAGGGAACTGGTGATGCATAACTGGCACGCCACAGCAGCCTAGAAGGAAGTGCGCCAAAACTATGAGGGCTTGAATGACCTCTTCTGCATGATCATTTTCATTACAGCAACAACCACCATCTATTGACTTCTTACTGTATACTAGGCACTAGTGGAAGCACTGACATCTATGATTTTATTTAATCCACAATCTCTTGGGCTAGAACTTCCTATTATTTTGTTTTACAGGTAAGGACACAGGCACAGAAAAGTTCGTGTGATTCAGATTCTCTATCGTTTGCATGAATTATTTTTTAAACAAGAAATAAAATCATGACCCTTTACAATACAAACGTGGTACCCTTTGGGGGATTAGCCACTTGAATGTATACTGCCTGGAGAGCTTCTTCTCCAGGATGGGAAAGTGCTGCTTTGGAAAGGTTTTGCAGCCCAATATAGTCACTTTGGGCAAGTGTTAATATCTCCGACTCTCAGTGTTCCTCTAGGTCTCAAGATTGCCGAAGGGACCAAAGGAAAGATGTCAAAATAACTCAGAGCTGTAAATGACTATGTAAATGTAGGTTGTGATTCATTGTGTAGCCAAAGGATCTTAAAATTTGTAGTTAGAATATTCAAATTAGATGTTGTCTCCCGGACAACACAGTCCTGACACAGTCTCAGTCAAAAATTAAAATCACAAAGATACTTATTCAGAAAAGCTAATGTTCTAATGCAAGCTGTCAAGTTAGTTCTGAGACATAGACCCTGTGCGATATGGTACCAAGCACAACAGCCTGTAGGATTTTTCTAGGCTGGAATCTTTACAGGAGCTGATCACCCGGCTTTTCTCCCACGGAACTTCTATGGCAGGTCCTGACCACAGACTTTTCTTTCAGCAACTGAGCACATAGACATTTTGCCATGGGGCACCTAGAAAAGTGAATGTTTATATCATAATTTATATTGTGATGCAAACATGATCATAAATTTATCATTAACATTATATAGACACAATATCAAGTTTTATTCTTCCCTCACAAAACTCAATCTCCATGCCATCAAGCCAATTCTGACTCAGAGCAAACCTCTAGGACAGTAGAACTTCCCTCTTGGGCTTTCAAGACTGTCGATCTTGCAACAGGAGTAGAAGCTTCGTCTTGTTCTTGTGGAATAGCTGGTGGTTTTGAACTGCTGACCGTTTGGTTAGCAGTTCAGTCTGTAGTCCAGTGCTCAAACCAGGGGTAATTTTTTTCCTTAAGGGTGCCTATGTCGGTAGTGCATCTAAAACTAACCCCAAATACTAAAGCACTACTGTACTAATGTGTAGTACACAATGTTGTTATTTAAATCACATTGTGAATTCCCATTTGCTAATGCTGGTTTCTGAGCAGACTTAGAATGTTTAGGATTAAATTAGGAATGGACTTTTTTGACTGTTAGATCTCCATTGCCTGGACTATTGTCTAATGCAGGGGTCCTCAAACTACGACCCATGGGCCACATGCAGCCCGCTGAGGACATCTATCCCACCCGCTGGGTGTTTTTGCCACTGCTGCCTGTCCTGCTTAGCAGCCGACTCATCCCGGTCCCACAGTAAATTTGTTCATAGTTTTTTTTTTTAACTATAATCCAGCTCTCCAACAGTCTGAGGGACAGTGAACTGGCCCCCTGTTTAAAAAGTTTGAGGACCCCTGGTCTAATGCATCCATGCTACATCTTGAAAGATGAAATAAAATTGTTGTTGCCAGGTGCCAGCAAGTCAGTTCGACTGTAGCACCCTGTACACAACAGAATGAAACACGGCCTTGTCCTGCAAGATCCTCACAAATACGGTTCTATTTGAGCACGGGGTAGCAGCCACTATGTTAAGAATGCTTATTAATATCATTAACCTACTTTATTGAGGGACTTTATCTTTTGTGTTGTGCCTTTATAATAGCAAGCATTGTGTCCTTCTCCAAAGACTGATCTATCCTAATAACACGTCTCGTCATCTGTGCTTCGAAGATTTGTTTGTTCTTGTGGCAATCCATATTTTTGATATTTTTCGGCAACACCACTATTCAAATGCATTAATTCTTCTATGGTCTTCCTTATTAAGTGCCAACTTTCGCATGCAGTTCAGGTGATTGAAAATAATATGACTTGGTTAAGTGCACCTTTGTCCTCAGAGTGGACACTTTTAAGAGGTCTTGTACACCAGTATTGCTGAACAAGGAATCAAGCTACATTCTTTGACTGTCGCTTCCATGAGCACTGGTTGTAGAGCCAAGTAAAATGAAATCCTTGACACTTTCCACCTTCTCTTCATTTCCCATGGTGTTGTCTGTTGGTCAAGTTGTGAGGGCTTTTGTTTCTTTTACACCAAGTTACAATAAAATTATGCTCTGACAACTAGAAGAGATAGTCGGAATGACGATAACATGCAATACATATATCCATGTTAAGTATTAAGTCTGAGTACAGTACTGATGATATATAAGACCTTCTAAATCAGTTTTGACTTACACATATCTTAGCAGAGTTATTTCTTTTTATTTACTTAGGGACGTGCTTCAATAACACAAGAGAAAGAAGAGTATGCCCAAGAGCATGAAGAAATGAAGAATCTAGAAGCCATTGTTCAAAAACTCAAACCAACTGCTCTCATAGGTAAGTCACCATGTTCTCAAAATCATTTTCTTTTTGCGGAGATTTGGGGCATAATTTAGCTTTGTTTCTCTTCATTATTTTTCTCTTAAAATTCTTCCAGTGAGTGAAACAGTTGAAGCAAGTAATTGCCTTAAGAGTTACTGAATTGGCCCCCAGAGTTCGAGGGATCTTAGGTGCGACAGAACAAAATGCTACCCAATCTCTCATCACTCTCATGATTGGTTGCAGACTGGACCATAATGATGGAACCCAAAGATTTTCAGTGGTTGATTTTTGAAACTAGATGAGCAATCTTACCCATCATCATCTGGAAACTCCTCTAAAGCCTCTCCAGTTTCATAACAACACACACACACACACACACACACACACACACACTTCCAATGGCCATGATGTGATAGGTGCATGTGCCATGCATTGTCTAGGAATTGAACTTCAAACTTAGGTCTCTTTTCAAGAAGGCAAAAATTCTACCATGGAACCATTACTTTGTGTCTGAGGTGTCAACATTGGTTTATAAAGCATATATAACTGAACAGATTGAAACATGCCCATAAGATTACTTATTGTCAAGTAATATGTGTTGTTCATAATTTTAATTTTCATGATGCAAGTTCATGTAACGAAAAAAATGAAAGTTATGGAACTATACGGCTCAATAGATTATGTGCCATATGGTTTATTACATGTGTAATTTTGTGTTTACTTATAGAATTGTAACCCCAAGAATTACTGACGTTAACAAGCATATCTTTTTATCACTACACTTCACACATAAATATTCAGTATTTCATTGATTGTGCCTATAATGGCATGACATGCTGCATTATTTTCTGGGCACTGGCCTGTTGGATGAACTGAGCAAAGATCGTGCTGATTTTGGATTCTCTTTCTTCATTAGGAGTGGCTGCAATCGGTGGTGCGTTCACAGAGCAGATTCTCAAGGATATGGCTGCCTTCAACGAGAGGCCTATTATTTTTGCTTTGAGTAATCCAACGAGCAAAGCGGAATGCTCTGCAGAGCAGTGCTATAAACTAACCAAGGTAAACCACAAGTAGAGTTGATAGATCAATGGCAATGTTTGTACTCATTAAAGGAAAGCCCTGTGTATCTCAGGTACTTTCTACTCCTTGTTAGAGTCTGACTCACGTCAGCCCTGAGCTGTAACCGCTCAGAAGCAGTCACTGGGACTGTCTTCCAAGACACCTCGAAGAGGCTTTAAACCTCTATCTTTCAGCTAGTGTATGAACACTTAACAGTTTACCCTGCCAGGGATCCCTTTACTTTCGGGTGGGAGGGGGAGAGGCAAATACATATACACACAACCAAGTGTGAAAGAAAAGGGAAAGGTCAGAAGGATTAAGATCTATTTACTTTTCATGAATTTTTTGTGGTAAAATTTTTTCCTGAGTCAAATAAATAAACTGTTTTCTTGATAATATTTTTCAAGTGACTTGGAAGTACATGACTAAAATATTACAAAAGTTAAATAGAAAAGAAAGATACTGATTTTTAAATACTTCATTAAAATAGGTTTTAACTACCTATTCTAAAACACTGAATCATACAGAATAAAACCACAATTTTATTTTTGCTTTGCTAAATCTTGGGTTTGGATTTTTTATACCATGGGTGGAACTTTGGGTGACTCCCTTGATATCCAGCCAGCCTTGAAGGAAGGTTCTCAGTCCTTTGAGTCAAAAAAGTGACTTATTATTCCATTTTTGTATGAATATATATTTGACAGATATTTGGCAAAAGTCTTATTTTCCCTTCCAAGACTTGAAAATGTCCTTATAGAAAAATGAAGGCTGAGTTATATGTACCGAACATTTTTGCTTTGGACATAAATCTATAGTGAACTAGAAAAGTTAAACATGCCATGAAGCAGATGTTTTGAGAATGTTGAGGGCAACAAATGTACAGATGTGCGTGACATACAGTGGATGTAGGTATGGATTGTGATAGTAACTGTTCAAGTCCCCCAATTAAATTATTTACTCATTTTAAAAAATAGTTATCTCGGGGCTGAGCCCCGGTGGTGTAGTGGTTGTGCGCGGGACTGCAGCCCACTGGGTTGGAGGTTCAAATCCACCAGCAAGGCTGGTCCTCTTACTCCCACCACCAGAGGCCAGCGATGCCCCCCAAAAAAACAACAAAAAAATAGTTATCTCATTCTACAAATCAGTACTTAATGACTCAACTTCATTAAATGATATCCTTAAATACTCACTTTGGGATTAATGTTGTTTTTGATAGCATCAGTGTCCCCAGTAATTGAAAAAAATTGTCACCATAGGTTGGAGAGTTTGTCTCACATTCTTCAGGAATTATTCAATCCTTAGAAACAACACCAAAAGCTTCCCTGAGCAGTAACAAAATGTTAGCATGGTACGATGCCCTCAATAGTCAAAAATAAGTGTCTTCTTATTTATTTTGTCTTATTGTCTTGCTGTTGGCGTCAACAGTTCAGAAATAAACTGTCCCTAAACATACACTCAAATACACAACTGTTTGTAGTTGTGCTTTTAAATTTGTCTGATATAAATTATCTAAAATAATGTGTGTTCTTTCTTATAATATTACATGGTACTCTTGTTCGGGCATACATAGACTTTTAAGTCATTTTTAGGACTGAAAATGTAATATCTGGTTCAGCCAAAGGGTTACAAAACACAGGAAGTTCTGCTTATTGGTCTGAATATGGGTTTTGCTCTTCAAGCACAGGTGAAAACGAGTTACAAAAGAGACCATTGAACCGTGAAAAGTATCATCGAAAAATGGTGTGGCTAGTTTTCCTTCCCATAAGAACAGTGTATATATATATAAATATATTATATATTTAACTATCATTTATTCAGTTTCATTTTTCCTTGAAACACAATGATTCTAGAAAGATAGACAAGAAAAATAGCAAGGAAAAGAGGGGAGGGAAATATACCAGCTTATATAATGTTGCAGATTTTTTTTTCTTTACTATAACTTTCAAATCTGTATATGAAATAGCAGTTGGCTTATATCAGAAAGTTATTTGCAATGAAATATTTATTCTGCTAAACAGAAATAAAAGTTTTATTTTCAAAACTATCTGGAAACAAACCTGATTTTGTACAAGAAAGCCACTGTTTTGTAAACAGCTAGAAGAGAATCTGTAATTCATTTTGCTTCCCAAAAAAGACTGAGTCTGTTGCTCTAGATCTTGTAGAATTTAAACCAATTATTATTACTATTATTATTGAGTTTTCTGTTTATATTTTGGAAGCCTAAAGCTGTCAACTTATCACAAATCTCACCCATTCAGCTACAACATATGCCCCCCCCACCTTTGATTAGCTCTTTGAAATGCTAATTAACATAGCAGGTTTCATGAAGTTTTAATAAATGTCCTCAAAAATTATTGAGAGTAAACACAATAAAAAGTTCATTATTGAGAAATGTTAGTAACCTTTTTCTGTTGGTTGCTAATCACACTTATGTTAATGGGTTCATTCCTTACATTTTTTCATATAGTTCTTTATGATATAGAAATAGTATTTGTCCAAATGATTATTTTGGAAGTGCTTGAGTCACTAAACTCTAGTTGAAAATATCACTATTTCCAATAGTTTCCAATTGACCTGTCACTTTTTATTTCCAAAAGTCTCTAATTGGAAGTCTATATTCACTTAGTTGGTGGGCCTTGAGTGGGCCCCGGGAGAGAACAGAGTAGTCGTCTTGAAGTGTAGTGTTCTGCAGACTTCTCTTGGGTTCAACAAACAGTAATAACTACCCATCCAGAGTGTATTATCCAGCACCACAAAAATTTGTTCAGATAATTAGGGAGTTAATGAAAGTTTAGATTTCTTTTAAAATAACCCAGTTTTGAGAATGAGGCAGTTCTGTTTTTACATTTCTCCATGTATGTTATTTTAAAATAAGTGGTTTGTGTGCCTGTGTTGTAGGGGCGTGCAATTTTTGCCAGTGGCAGTCCTTTTGATCCAGTCACTCTTCCAAGTGGACAGACCTTATACCCTGGTCAAGGCAACAATTCGTATGTGTTCCCTGGAGTTGCCCTTGGTGTTGTTGCCTGCGGATTGAGGCACATCACGGATAAGATCTTCCTCACAACTGCGGAGGTAATGTGAACTACCTTTGTCAAGGCAAAAACATACAAAAGGAGCTTCAGGAATCGGGCAGAGCCGTATCTGACCTCTGACCTCTTCCAGCCACACAAGAAAAAGGAGAATCCAATTTCATCTCTGCCCGAGGCTTAACTCTTATGAGGCAGAGGTCAGACATGCCTCCACCTGTCAACTTCCCTTACCCTGTTCTCGCACCAGCATCCCTCCTACAACACTTCTCTGCTGGTTTGATCACCTAGCACAGTAGCCACACAGAAGTCACACAGGACCAGAAAACATGAAGGATACAGCCTTTTGGTACAGTGTTTCTTTTCAGTCATGTGAGCGGGCGTGTCACATTGGCCTCTTAGCCATGGGATCATTTGACCTGCTCCTGCATGTGTTACAAAGTTCCCCTAGTGCTGGAATGTGTACGTACGGGGCATCTCATTCTGAAAACCAGCCTCCTGCCCTGAAGGCACTCCATTGTACTTATCTGTGGACTGGGCAGCCCACTGCAGCTCTGCCTGTCAGCATTGCTTCTCTGCTTTAGTTCATGGTCTCAGGACTGCACCCACGGTTATCTCTGCCTCTTCAGGCAGGGATTTCACACACATACTGCCGGTGGCTTTTCTTGATGGCTCTTCATGTGATTCCTTTGTGCCTGCTTCCAAGACCGCTCACTCTCTTAAGTTTTGTATTAATTGGGATTTTGATATGAAACCATTCCCTAAGGACTTAATTAACTTCAATCACATCCAACAGAGTTGTACATTTGTGACCACAATCAGTTACCAAACATTCTTTTTCTATCTGGGCACCTTGATGTCTTCATTCAAATCATGCATTTGGGTTTTGAATAATTTATTTTATCTGTGGTGGTGGTAACACTGGACACAGGAAAACATATACCAATTAAACAGTCTCCACAGTTACATTTAAGTGGTACTGATTGCATTCTTAAAGTTCTCCAAATCTTCATCTGATTTATGTGATATTGTCAGACTTTAGCACAATACTGTTCATAGACACATTTAATATCTTCACTTAAAATCAAACTACAACACTATCACTAGTCTTAACAAAAACATTAATGAGTCTGATGATATTTTTATCATCTTTATTATTCTTTCCATTCTGAGGAAGACGCCCCAGGATGTAGACAGATGTTTTGTTACTGATATAACCCTAAAATTTAGCACGGGACATTCTTCTAGAGAAACATTTCATTTCTAACCTTTTTCCATTTCTGTAGTAGAAAAAAATAACAGCTCATCTTTCAAGTTTTAATTAAAGAAATATGCATCAAACATAAGTACATGCCTAGTTTCTTAGCAAGTTTTTTTGTTCTTAAAACAAGAATATTGTAGCCCATGTCTTTATAATGGTCATATCAGAAGAGGGGAGAAAAAAGAACATCTTACACTAGCCTGTGATTTTTCTTAAATACCTCTAGCACCCTCTAGTGACAAGTTTTATAATAGTTGTCCCACCTCCCCCACCCCCACTCCCAATTCTATACAGGAAAAGTCATGATCAGTACTTTGAAAAACTAAAAGAAAAATAGTAAAATGTGGTGCTGTCCAGTGATACCCAGTGACCTCTGAGTTCATCTTTGGTTTGGCATTTCCAAAGACTTCATCTTGGGATTCCATACAACAGTCCTAGTCCTAGTTTGGGCTCTTTTGGGGTTTTCTTTGTTTCTTTTTCATGTCCATTTTCCTTAGGATGTTTTTCCTTTTAGCATTCATTTTTGCTCCTACATTTTCCTTCTAACTTTAAGAGACCTTGTATTCAGTAAGTCATTATCACAATGACGTCATTAACTTCATTCTAATGGCCAAGTGTGTGGACCCCAACTCCCATCTTTTCCCGTCTAGCCCTTCTCTGCTGCATCTCACTACCGTCGCGTCCATTCCCACTCATACTGATCCCATAGGGCAGGGGAGGACTGCCCTGGTGGCTCCCAAGATTCTAACTCTTGACAGAGGCTTGACGTCCGAAGCCTCTTTTTCTCCCACTTGAGCAACAGGTGGTTTCAAACCACTAAGCCTGCCGAAACGCCCTGTGCATTCCGATGCACACATTGAAACTGTCCTCGTCACCACCCCTCACCTTCAAACTCTCAGCTCTGTTAGGAACCATGCCCCCTTAGAAGCACACACCAAAGCTTAGGGCCTGCCCTTTTCTCCCCTTCACTTCCCAGTCTTCAAACAAACCGTGTGGTGTACATAACTGCCTGGAAAGCACCTAACTAAGCCCTGATGGTGTTGTGGTTCTGTGGCAGGCTGCTAACCTCAGGGTCAGCAGTTCAAAACCACCAACACCTGCTTGGGAAATAGACCAGGCTTCTTATTCCTCTAAAGAGTTGATCTTCGAAACCCACAGTGACAGTTCCATCCTGCTCACATCAACCTGATGGCAGTGAATTTGGTGTCACTTTTGGGATCTAAGCTTTGTTTTTCAGGGCACTATTTCAAGTGCAGCCTTATCCTTGAATCCTTTTTTTTTGGGGGGGGGGAGAAGGCATCACTGCTCTCTGGTGGTCATGGGCGCTACCCAGCACTGCTCCTGAGAGCTGTCGCTGGATTTGAACCGCCAAGCCCGCAGGCCACAGTCCCACACCCAACCACTTACACCACCAGGGCTCAGCCCAAACTTGCATCCTTTAATAATGATTTTGCCTCCTCTTTTTCCCTCATCTCAGCTGTCTTTGATTGAATATTTGACATTTAATTTTAGTGAGCCTTGGTACGCTCTTGAGAACTTAGGGTTTTAAACACTTGAGTTGGCTCTACAGTTAAATTACAAATTATACCTTCTTAGAAGATATATTTTATCTTTTATGTATTATATAAAATGTTTTGAAGATTATGATGGCTGCAAATGTAAAAATGTGCCTGACATAATGGATGGATGTGTGGATTGCGGTAAGAGCTGTATGAGCCCCCAATACAATGATTTTAAAAAATAAAGCAATTTCCTGAAATTTAAAAAAAAAAAAAAGTAACATTGAGGAGATCTGTATGAATACTCTTGGTTGTTTTGTTTTGTTTTGTTTTGGGGGCATCACTGCACTCTGGTGGTAGGAGTAGGAGGCCCAGCCTTGCTCCTGGAGAGCTGCTGCTGGATTTGAACCTCCAACCCAGTGGGCCGCAGTCCCGCACTCAACCACGACGCCACTGGGGCTCAGCCCTGTATGAATACTTTTATCTGGCAACACCAAATTTAATAAGTACTAAGATGATAGGGAGAAACTTGAGGTCATCTGTTCCCATAAAAATGTACAGCCTCAGAAACCCCCCTGTACTTTACCAAGCATGATATCTTTTTCTGGGCACTGGTCTCTTCTGAAAACACATCCAAAGTACACATAAGACGAAGTCTTGCCATCCTTGATTCTAAGGAGCATTCTTCCAAGACGGAGTTGTTTGTTCTTCTGGCAGGCCCGTGTTCTTTGTCAGCACCCTGATGTACAGGCGCTGAGTCATCTTTGGTCTTCCGTATTCAGTGTCCAACCCATGCCATCATAGGGTGCAGTAAATAATTTTACCTTGTTTGGTTTAGAAATAACAAGGGAAGAGAATCAGCATGACTCTGAAACTCCTCTATTTTTTTGTGTGCCTGAAGGCACTGGAGGTTTCATAGTGGGATTCTCCCATCTATGTAGGAGACCTGGGTCCAATTCTCCACTCCTGGCTCTCAAGCACAGCCAATACTAGTCTTTTAGTGGGAACTTGTGGGTTACTTTGATGTTGAACAGGAAAACCAATATTGCAGTGATTAAAACACTTGGCCAATAACTACAAGACCAGGAATTCAAGCCCACCAGCTGCTTTGTGGAAGAAAGATGTTTCTGTAAATATGGGTAATCATATGGGACAATTTTACTCTGGTCCTCCAAGGTTGAATTTGAGCTTTTGTGGTTATTATGATGCTGAACTTCAGGATAAGCTAGACCAGAAAAACAGATCTTGTGATCTGCTTCCAAAAATCAACCAATGAAAGCCTGACCATTCGCAATAGTCCAATGAGCAGCCACTTGGGGTGTGTTGCATGTGACAGCCACTGATCTGTGTCAGTTTCAGCACTGGGAGCACAGGGGTAGAGTCCAGCCTGTCAATCTGGAGGTAGCCAATGAGACCTCTGTGTGGGCATGGCTTTCTCCTGAGAATTCTGGGAAGTCTCATGGTATTTCCCAATGGTGGGTAAGAGACTTGATTCAGTTCCTAGGAGACACTCGACTGACAAGACAAGATGGCAGCATAGACTCTGGTCCTAGGAGCTGGAGGAGAAGTCACAGGGGCTTACTCTGAGGGATCCAGACTGCTGAAGCTGGAAAAGCCAGAGAGAGAGAGAGACCCCTGCTAGATGCTTCTAGTGCCAATGGATACTGCTGATGGACCCTGAGCCCTGAAAACAAGCCTTGGGGAGACCCCTGCCAACACCAGATGCTTCTACTGCCCCTGGATACACAAGCCTCTGCACCCACTGGCCTGTGATCATCCTGTCATTGCACGTGCTTCCTGAGTTGGAAGGAGACTTTATAGACTGGTATTGGACATATAGGCTACTACCAAACTTCTGACCTTGGACTGGACTGGGTTGGGGTGCTTTCCCAATGTTGCATTCCTCTTGTATATAAACCTCGCCCTTATAGACATATGCGTGTCTATGAATTTGTTTCCAGGTTGTTGTCTCCCCGGACTAACCACACATTGCAGAACTGGTGAGATCTCGCTCATCTGTGAATGCGCTAACCAAGATGTGGGGCTGACTCAAGGCCCAACTTCCTGTGTAGATCATGTGAGCTACAGCAGTGGCAGGGTCACCCGGAGGCCTTCTCCTCTCTTCTTAGGGACCTTATTCTTCAACTTCATTCATCATCTTCTCATGCCTGTCATCCTTCCTAGCACTTTTTTTGTTTTTTTGTGGGGGTTTTTTTTTGTGTGTTTTTTGAGCATCACTGCCTCTGGTGGTCGTGGGCGCTACCCAGTGCTGCTCCTGAGAGTCGCCGCTGGATTTGAACCACCGAGCCCGTGTGCCGCCGTCCCGCACTCAACCACTTACGCCACCGGGGCTCAGCCCCCTGGCACTTTTTAAAAATCTTTTCCCCTGGGCTGAGCCCCGGTGGCGTAGTGGTTGTGCGCAGGACTGCGGCCCACTGGGACGGAGGTTCAAGTCCAGCAGTGGGGCTGGGCCTCCTACTCCCACCACCAGAGAGCAGTGATGCCCAACAATTAAAAAAAAAAATCTTTTCCCCTTCATTTGTCAAAACAAATCTTTCCACCTTCCTTGGAACAGTAGAAAAAGAACTGCAGTCAGGAGAAAACCTGGAATCTAATCCCAGCTTTCTTGGAAATGATATGATTCCACCAATTTCCTAGTCTTTCTGGGCTTACTTTTTCTATCAGTAAATAATGTGAGGAGACAAAATTAGATGCATGAAAGCAATTTGAGTTTGTATATTCTATATAACCATTTATTGTTATAGACTCTTCATTTCTCCTTCATACTGCCTTATAGTATTTGAAATATAAATGCTTGTTTCTCTCTTTGTTTGGTTGTTTAAGGTCATAGCTCAGCAAGTGTCAGATAAACACTTGGAAGAGGGCCGACTGTATCCTCCTCTGAACACGATTAGGGAGGTTTCTCTGAAAATTGCAGAAAAGGTAAGACCGTTATTTTTGTTTCCTTATCTCTTTTTTTAAGTACCAAAATCATTGTCTTTGGCAAGTACATCTAGAAACTCAAGGGACCACATGAGAAGTCAGAGAAATGAGTCATGATGCCTCAGTCATGTCGAAGAACCGGGGAGGACTATTGGGGAAGATTGGAAAAATTGGACCGAAATGTTTCTTTCCCTTTTCCTCCCACAATTACGGAATAATTCACCAGGGATTCCTTTCCTTGAGGTTTCCCATTTCAACTATTTTAGTTATGCTTTTCCATATCACTCTTATAGTTTTCACCAAAGTGTTTGCAGCTGTGGTAGAGTGATATTTTTAGGCCTTCAGCCACCACCTGATTCGCTTTCTTCCATTGTCGCCACATATCTCTTATGGTATCTTATGTGACTTAGTCATGAGGGACAATCCGGGGAAGTGGAATAGTGAATGGCATTGCCAAACAGCTGTCCCCTGGTCTGCAAAATCATTTCCAGTTAAAAATTGATGTTTCAAAATTATTAGCAAGTTTATTTAAGCATCATTTTGAATTCAGTCTTGTTGATTGGAATTTGGGTGCTTCAAAATAAAAATAATCCTTCTAAAAATGTTAGCTAATGTGCTTGCTAATTATTTGCCCAGGCCAAACTCTGAGTGGCTTCTATTTTCTTGCTCCCCCAACTCCTTTCTGACTTGTTTCACTACTGAACTTGCCCAGGGAACCATCTCTTACGGCACAAGTACTGTCTCCATTTTGGTATCTATGCTTCCCATCTTTTTTCATAAGCTTATTTGCTTTTATAGAATCATGATGCACTCATACTTTTGTTTCCTGATCTTTTCACAAACGTGTAATCATGAGACATTATTGTCTTTATAATTTTTCATAAATGCATAATCTTACGAGAGGAGATTCTTATCCTGAACTTTTTCAAAATTAAATTTATTCAGATAAATCTATCATGCAACTATCTCCCCAGTGATTTTTCTAGCACATATGGAATGATTAATTTTGACAATGTGAAGAATCTATTTTTTTTTAAAGAAAGTCGGGAGAAGAGCATGCCTGGCGATACAGAGGAGGCAGTTTGAATGGGTACATTTAGAAGGTTCCTTCCTAGTTAGAATGTAGTAGTGTGGCATCAAATTAAGAGTTAAAAACAGGAGGAGGTTTGGAAATGCCTTTTGGGAGTGATGAGAAGAACTTTGAAAGAAAAAAGAGTCATTACTACATACTTTAAATCAGGTTAGGAAAAATATGGTGATACAGTAAACCCAGAGTTTGGCTCTGTGGTGGGTAGTCAGGAAAGAAGGAAATCAGCAGTGGCAGGTCCCCAGATGGGGACCAAAGCTTTGAATATTAAATAGAATCATGACGTTGGCCAGGCACGGATCAGTGAAACCTGACTATGGTGTCCACATAAATTAGGTGGAAAGGATTAAAACTCCCTGCCATGAATATAGAGGTTCTGTGTTCTCAGAAGAAGGACTCTTGAAAATTCATGAGGCTCAAGCCTGTGAAAATTTAGTTCCAGTTAATTATTGCATTTCCAAAATGGATTCTCTGAGGCTACCTACTATGATGACACTTGACGTTCTCTAAATTGTTCACACTTGACTGAGTTGCCAATAGTTTCCTCTTGCTCAATGATTTATGATTTTATTTTTAATTTAAAAATACACCTCTATAGGTATATTTTTATCATTCCATAATTTTTGGAAACCAGTAAGATATGAACTACAAAGTAATAGTTAAATAAATGACAAGAGTGTCTCCTAACCTGTTTTCACCATCTATATTTAGTAGTTAAATAATTCATTCTGTTTTCTTATTTTTAGATTGTGAAAGATGCATACCAGGAAAAGACAGCCACAGTTTATCCTGAACCCCTAAACAAGACGGCATTTGTCTGCTCTCAAATGTACAGTACTGATTATGACCAGATTCTACCTGATTGCTATCCCTGGCCTCAAGAGGCTCAGAAAATACAGACCAAAGTTGACCAGTAGAATAATCACTGACATTTCTAACTCCATAACGGAGATCTTGAAGTCTTTCATAATTTTCAAAAGTTAGATTCTTTTATAATGATTCATAAAATGCTTTACATCAAGGGAACTACCTTAACACTTTAATAATTTATAGATGAATATGAATATAAATTAGAATAAACATTACACCACACAGTTTGGTTTCATTTGTCTTTTACTTATTTGTGGTTTATGTCTTAATTTTTCTCAAAATTTTCTTAAAAGGCGATTGTGCCTACTCTGAAGCTCATTCTTTGTCCCACGATAACTGCTGGGAAAGGAGCGAGGAGGCAAGTGGGCCGGGGGGGCTGCTAACTGAAAGGCCATTCACAGTCTGCTTCCGCAAGATTGACGGCCCGGGAACCTTTCTGGGCTCTTTCCTCTCTGTCCTGTCCTATTAGGTTTTTATGAATCAGAATGGGTTCAAGGTCAACAGGTTGTTTTGCTGTCTCTTAACTCATGAAAAGCCCAAATGAATAACGAATGCCCTTGATCAGCCTTGAAACCCACAGTTCTTTTGTTGACCCTTGTATTAAAAATCTACTTTATAAATAAAACCAACAAATTAAGGATTGATGACCTTTGGCTAAAACAGAAATGACAGTTATTTTGTTGCCTAGAGAAAAAAATAAGTTCTCAGGTATTTTTATCCCAGCCCTAGATTCTATTTGTTCATTTTGTACAATTGAATTTTAAAATTTCTAAGTAAGATCTTGCTTTATGCAACTTTAGATTTCAATATTCTTTGACAATTGTTACATCTTAGGAATAATCCGCAGTCAGAAATTCCTTTGAAAGGTAACTTTACTTGCCCTGACCAAATGCCCGGTCTTTCAGCTCCAGGGCATTTTCAGACAGACAGTGGCCCCTGCCAGAGGTTGGTGCTGTCAGTTTAGCGCAGCCTGTACAGTGAGAAGGCTGTGACGGGCAGGAAGTCAGTCCATCAGCTGTTTGGGGAAGAGCTGCCCGAAGAGCTGACCTCATAACAAAAGAATCTTAGGAATCACGAATGAGACTGTGGTTTGCAGAGAAGCTCAGTTCCTCTTTCAGTGAACTGTGCTAATAGACCCTGGATTCGTTCAGAAAATTGAAAGCTCATTGTGTCACAGTAAGCTCATTTTCCTCAACATAGAGAAAATAATTTTGTAACAACCTTTTCAATAGCAGAAATTATCTTTACATTGATATTAAAATACTTTTCTGATTATTTTAGGGGAAGCTAAAGTTCTAGCCTCAGAAATTAATGATTTTTTTATTTACTTTAAAAATTAACCATTCTACAAATGAAAAATCTTAATTCTTAAACTCAGGTGCAAAAATATTTGGTATTAATTTTGAGAGTTTTCTGATTTTGACATGTTTTAAAAATATAAGACATCCTATGAGATAAACTATATTAAATGGTTTTATGGAAAATTGAAGGTTATCCATATGATTTTGGTGCAAGTAGAATGGGTTTGGGAGTATTTCTAAAGGGAACAGTTAAGTATTTCTTCAATAGAATTATTTGGAAAAGATCCAGAATGCCTGTCTTTTTCTTATCTGTTTTTATGTTGTCTTGTATCTCTAACTAAATGTACTTACCTATGCAAAATGATTTATTAAAGCATAAAAATATAAATAAGGTTATGAAATGTCTTTTCTTAAAATGTTACATTATAAAAATGGTAATTCTTGATATTACAGGTCCCCTGACTAGGTATCAAGAATTGTTAAACTATTCTAATAATTGCTTATTTCAACATGAATTTTATTCATTTAATGTATATGTAATCATACAGATAGATACCATCACGTCTGCTTCCATAAACAAAATCAAAGCTAAAGCAGGCTATCCTTAAAGGCAGCACACCCTGGGTGTCATCTCACAGGGACAAACACCTTCCTCTTCAACACGCTGGGTTTTGCTCAACTCAGCCCTTGTCATTCCAAGGTAGGCCAAGGGGTGCCATAACAAGCATGAAAGTTTCATTTATGGCCTCCTCTGCAGCAGACCACTGGCCTCTTAGTTTTTGTTTTTGTTTTTTTGGGTGGGGGGGCATCACTGCACCCTGGAAATCATGGGAGCTACCCAGCCTTGGTCCTGAGAGCTGCTGCTGGATTTGAACCGCCAAGCCCGTGGGCTGCAGTCCCGCACTCAACCTCTTACGCCACCAGAGCTCAGCCCCGGCCTCTTTCTATACTCATATCAGTCCTGGCTCGGTCATGCCACAGGCTCAGGTTCTGCACCACACTTTCAGCTTCAGCTCAACCAGTCTGTTCTCATCTCTCCTTGGCCCTGTGGATCAAGTCCATGGGTATCAGTGGGCAGACTCGACCTGCCTCTCCATTGCTGCACTTCCCCCAGGTCCATTCAACGAGTGAATCCACGTGGTCACCTAGCAGACATCCCAGGCTCCATTTAACTTTCAGCCCTAGGGGAGGGATTCTTTGTTGGGTATGAACTTTTCCAGGTTAGGTGCATCCATAAGAAACTACGTGCTCAAAATGTAAAAAGCCAAAATCATACCCCTACCCCCCTCTTCAGTCCTTTCACAGTTCTAGTAGTACATCTTTTCTATACAAATAACCTGATATTTGATACATTAGGTGGACTTACCCTTTTTTTTAGCTGTAAATTCCATTTATTTAATTTACTTTTTATCAATTTATTGGGAGCTCTTACAGATACCATAACATTCCTAGTTCAATCACATCATATAGTATTGTACAATTGCTTCCACAGTTTTAAAGCATTTTATTTCTTCTTGAAATCCTTAATATCAACTCTGCTTTATGCCCTCCCTTACCCACCCAACCCTTCTTCCCCACACCTCCCCTCCAGAAACTCTTTTATTTAAAAAAAAATTTTTTGTCACATCTATACTATATATCCATTTATGTACAATTCTGTTGTTCACTGCCTTTGAGTGGAGTTATGGTGTCATCATTGCTGTTAGCTGCTCCCCCATGCCACCCCCTTGCTTCCCATTGTCTCAGGGCAGTGTTACTCACGTTACTGTTTCTGAAGGGTTATCCATCTTGACTTTCATGTACTAAGCAATCTTAATTATACAAATAAAGAAAACCAAGTCTAACATAATTAGTGAGGTAAAACAAATTAGAATCATAGTAGAAGAAGAAATATTAAAGAATATTCTTCAAGGACAGAGCCCCGGTGGCATAGTGGTTGTGCGCAGGACTGCGGCCCACTGGGATGGAGGTTCAATTCCAGCAGCGGCTCCACAGGAGCAAAGGCTGGGCCTCCTACTCCCACCCCCAGAGGGCAGTGATGCCCCCCCAAAAGAATATTCTTCAATAAAGGGTAGTTATGTGTTTCATCACTGCTACACTATACCCTGGATTTAGCATCTCTTCTATGTGGCCCTTCTGAGAGGGACTGTCCAATTATCTTAAGGTCAGTTTTGACATTCCCATCAACTTGGTTCCATGGTTTTGAACCTCTGATACCTTTTCCTATCGATTCCTCATGATCCCACACTCGTACTGTTTCCACATGGACTTTGTTGCTTCCCTGTTAGATGGCCACTCGTTTGACTACAAATCTTTAAGACCCCAGACACTGTATCTTTTAATAGGGCACCATCATTTTCTTCACCACATTCATTATGTCTTATTTGCATTTTGTCTTCAGTGATCATGTCAGGAAGGGGAGTATCATATACTGCCACATTATTGGAACAAAGCATTCTTGTATGGGGGTAAGATTGAAGTAGAGGCCCAAAGTCCGTCTGCTTCCTTGTTGCATTTGCATTTACAGACATACCTGGGAGTACCATAAAAAGAACAGAATTTTTTTTCAAAGCTGGTATTTAAAAAAATTTTTTTTAACAAAACAACTTTATCACCTTCAAATCTGCGATTTCATTTAATACATTTGTCAAATCTGCGATTTCATTCTTGGAAACATTTTTCAGGTTCCTCTGTTTGGATGACTGACTGCACTTCCATGATATTTTCTTCTTCTGTGTCATCAAGTTGCTGTCCTTTCATATCCCTATTCATGTGAAGAGACAAAGAGAAGTCATACAATTATGAAGTCAGGTGAATAAGGTGTGTGGGGCAAGAGAAACATGCTGATTTCTGCCAAAAACTAGCCAAAAAACCCAAAACTTTTTGCCAAAAAAATGGCTACATGAAGGTATATTGTCATAGTAGCAAAACCAGTCATCAGGTCTTTTTTGTCACACTCTCATGCAATCTTTTCAGAACCTCTACTTGATTCACAGTCTACCTAGTGGAAAAAACTCCAAATGCACTGAGTGGACATTTTCATCATTCAGGCAGTTGACAGATGTCCAGGCTGAGGATTGTCATGAACCAACCTTTCACCTTTTTGGAAAAGAGAAAACCACTTGTACACTTGAGATTTTCCCATAGCACTGTCCTTGTAAGCTGTGTTTAACATTGTAACAGTTTCTGCAGCATTTTTCCCAAGAAGGAAACAAAATTTCATAGCCACATGCTCTTCTCTTAAATTAGCTATCACGGGAAAAAAAAAACAACCAAAAATGAGGTTTGTGGGAAACTGCTTTTAAGAAAATATTCACCATGAGCAGAGAGAACAGGCGACACCACTGGGTGCACTAACTTAGAGCTAGTTGCTTTCGTGTGTGTGTGTGTGTGTGTGTGTGTGTGTGATGGCTTACACAGTTGTAGTAGGTAAGTCCAGTTTGGTTCAAGTCTGTATGTCAGATAAAAACTAGGGGCTTCTCCTAATGCATACACCTGCAAGAGCTGGTGAACAGAAAGCAGGAAGACAAAACAGGAAGGCCACAGGCTGGTGGATGCAGGGCTGAATGAATGGGAGATCAGCTGAATGAATTTAAGGTCAGTGGGCTGATGATAGCTGCTGGGATCGGCAGAGAAGATAAAAGGAGACCTAAGAACCAGGTAAGATCCAGATCCAGAATAAGTTAAAAAGAGCAAGAGAGAACTCTGTTCTGCTCAAGGTCTCTCTCAGACAAAAGATGAGGTCCCTGGGGAGGTGTCATCAGGCTGTGACCTGATTCATAGGTTGGATGTTACCCCGACAATTCCACACAAGTACCATCAAGTTGACAAAAAATCTAGCCACATACATTATTCTACATATGTTATCTTATTTGATATAATCCCCAGTTAATGCATAATGTCGAAGTCTGAAGTCACATTCCAAGTCTAGAATACTATCATTGAAGGAGGTAGGCTTTAAATAAAGGTTTATGTTTCTTCATAATTCTATCTTTGTTTTACTATGGTTTTGAACAGTGCTATTCATTTGGGGGGGGGTAGAAATCCATGGTGTTTTTAAAAAATATTTTCTAGTTGCTATGTTAAAAATTAAAAAAAAAATCCACTGCCATGGTATTGATTCCAACACAAGGGAGTTCATTAGTGGGTACTTGGTTACTAGGAAGGAATGGGGGTTATTAGTGAAAGGGCCCTGAATTTCTGCTTTAAATGTTGTAAAGCTTTTGAAAACATAATGATTACACAGTCTGGTGACTTTATTTATAATGTCACTGAATTCTACACTTTAAGAATGGTTAGAATAGCATTTAAAAATTGTAATAGATCTAGCAGTTATATTTTTACCCAAAATTTTAAAACAGATGAGATAAATGATAAAGTCCATATATCATCTTTTTTGTTGTTGTTTTTTTTGGGCATCACTGCCCTGTGGTGGTGGGAGTAGGAGGCCCAGCCTTTGCTCCTGTGGAGCTGGAATTGAACCTCCATCCCAGTGGGCCGCAGTCCTGCGCACAACCACTACGCCACCGGGGCTCAGCCCAATATATCATCTTAATATGTAAACAATGTCAACATTATTACAAATTTTTTAGTTTCTTCTGTAGTACTCAAAATCCAGTACATATTTTACACATGTTGTCCTATTTCAAATAAAAAGTTGGTGGAGTTAAGCCTGCTTAGGGTTCAGACTTGTGAATTCTAACTGTACTGATTGAATCTTGGAGAAGTGATTTGGAGTGCCTTCTATAGTAGGTTGTTTTTAGTTATGGTAAACATTGACGACCTCTTTGGGAAAAGAGTAATATTCTGTCTGTAAGGGTGGTACCTACACTTTGAACCTCTCCTTGTCCAGACGAGGATCTACACACCAGTGCTCACAGTGGAAGATCCCACTGTTGGGTCCAGGGAGAGCTTGGTTTGAAAGTGTCGTGAATGGACACATTGTGTCAAGAAGGCAGATGGGCAAGGCAGACCCAATTCCAAAGCCCTGTGGTCCAAGAGTGGGAGAGTCTGATAAACAGTGACTGTATGCTCTTACTCTATGGCAGATTTGTATCCTAGACACAGAATACATTATTTCATTGATTCTGAAAGCTCATGGACATACAAAGCATCCTTCTAACAGACGACAGTCTTAAATGAGAGCTAGGAATTCTCCTAGTTAAATCCCACCCAGCATTTAGCTTTGGCAGAAGAAGCAAAAGCTCCCTGGGAAAGGGCAGCTCTAGCGGGGAGGCCATGGAAACCAGAGAGAGCTGTAGAAATGCTGCCAGGAATTCTTGGCGAGAAATTCTTGGTAAGGAAAAAGCTTTAATAGGTTTTTTTTTAATCATTAAAATAACCATATTTGAATTCTCTCCTTTGCAAAAGTCCTGGAAAAACTTGTGGAGCTTAGACTTTTCAGAAGTGAAGGCTGTGATGTAACACCAAAAAAGAAAAAATGGTGCAGGTGTGCTTGCTCCTCAACCCTGAGGCTTGGGCACACGAGTCAAGGTGGGGGTAGGCAGAGGGACATTTTGTAGAGAGAAAGCGATTTTTTTTTTTTGCTTTTATAGAAGAGCATTGAACTAAGAATACTGATATCCTTATCTTCAGTATTATTTACCAGATCTACATGGGGGAGAGCATGACACTGTTTTTAAGCTTAAAAGGCCTGTTTCACTAGAAAGTGAAAATCCCAGGTTCCTGACAGAGATGTTAAATGACCTGTTATCCTGGTTTAACAGAAACCCTGGCTCAGTGAAATTACAGGTCTATGCAAACCTCTTAGTAGCCTTTTAGGATTCTGAATTTTTGCTTTCCATGCTGAATAGCTGAAAACCTGCTCAGTTTTTCTGCTTTTTGAGAAATTCCATAGTCATCATGAGCCTCAAGGAGTACATCTTCAGAAGAATGGAAATGGTGTCAATCGTCCCCAGTTCTGGCAGTTTCAGTACAGTGCTTGTAGAAAATGTGCTTCCCGTGGGGATGCTATATCGTGTGCCAGAACCCCTCACAGAACCCTGGAGGCCCGCTGCCTGGAGTGTACCAGGCTTTCCTGTCACACAGAACCCAGACACTTCTAACCTTTTAGAACATCCAACATCTTTTTTCTTAGGTCCTACTGATAGGGATGTGGCAGTAAACCCACAAGCAGAGGAAAGTGTGTGTGACCGCCTTTACTTGTGCAGTTGGTTCATGTTTTTTGTTCAAAACGTTTGTTCAAAACGTTTTGTTCAAAACGTAGGATGTGCTATTGTCTGGAATCCACTGGGTTGCTGCTGCACACACACACACACACACACACACACAATCAAACGTCTCTGTAAGAAGTGAGGCTTTTGTTGAGAGAGAGCAGCTGTTGTCTGTCAAGTGCAGATGACGCCCAAACAGCAGGGGTAGCTGTGGGGCTTGGTTATTGTAAATAAGATTTTACCTTAAAATAAAAAAAAATAGTTAAACATTTATTTACTTTTATTAAATCATTTTATTAGGGGCTTTTACAACTCATCACAATCCACACATGCATCCATTGTGTCAAGCACTTTTGTACATTTGCTTCCCTCATCATTCTCAAAACACTTGCTTTCTACTTGAGCCCCTGGTGTCTGCTCCTCAATTTTTTCCACTCCCTCCTTGCTCCTCCCTCCCCCATCAACCCTTGGACGATGTAGCCTGGAAGGATTCCTGAAGCCCTTCCTTTGACAGTGGGACAAAAGGAAAGGAAAAAGAAATAGAGAGGCTGAGCCCCGGTGGCGTAGTGGTTGTGCGCAGGACTGCAGCCCACTGGGATGGAGGTTCAATTCCAGCTCCACAGAGCAAAGGCTGGGCCTCCTACTCCCACCACCAGAGGACAGTGATGCCAAAAAAAAAAAA